>RJWM01001618.1:0-15132 GCA_004363535.1 Dasyprocta punctata | reverse complement strand
GAAAAAACTAAAGGATTCAACTAGCAACAACAACATATCCTATACTGTAAGATTATAGGTTTAAGACTTTAGATGGTTGGAATTTTACAGTGGTTGCAACATTGTATATTACCATTAAGGGGGCTGTTCAGATGGACAGATAAAGACATGTAGGATTGATCTGATCATATGAATATCAACTGTTCTCTTTCACTTGTTTCTTGAGATGCCACTTTCCTCCTCCCTTCTTATATTAATCATTCAGACCTTTTCTTTGTACTTCCTGAATACTCATTCTGATGAGCTATTGTGTATATATATCCTAGCAATAACTTAAAATAATGTCTTTGGGTCAGAGCTTAAAAGTATGAATTCCTTTTCTCTGCAAAAAAATACAGATGCCATCAGGGGAAAGCTTATATAACAGTTTCCCAAGGTCCAGTCCTTTCAAGGCTGGTTCCTGTAGTCTCACTTAAAATATTTCTTCCTTTCTTGAATATCCAGTCAATGGTAGCAATTTCTCTGCCTCATTCACTCTATACAATACCATATCTCGTTTTATTTACAGTATTTATTGTAACCTTAAATTTTCTTATTCACTCATTTACTGTCTTCTCTATTAGAACATAAACCACACAACTATAGAGACCTTGTCTGTTGGTGCTGTATTTCTAACACATCACATACTAGGGTCTTAATAATTTTTTGTTGGCTGGAGAGTGTAGCTCAGTGGCAATATGCACAATGCCCTGGGTTGTACCTCCAGCACCAAAAAATTATATATAATATGTTAATAAACAAGTGAATGACTGGGGGAGATGAGCTACAAGGAAGAATTAGGACAGAAATCATGTCTTTTTTTGTTCTTTAAGAGGGCACTATAACTCATCAGTTATTGAAGAATGCTTAGTGAGGCCACAGGCATTTGAGGCCTTGTGATATCTCTAAAAGATAAGAGCAATGTGCTTTAACTAGAAATGGTTCTCTCATTATTTTGTTTCAAAGTGAATTTGGCCTTGGAATAGGTTCTTCTCAAAAGGATTAGAATAGAGGGAAGGAAAAGAGATTAACATGAAGTTGATCACTCTTGACTTCAAAAGGTACATACTGTACCTGGGCACATGGCCAGAGGACAAGGTGTAGGTGTGGATGGGAAAACCTCTGGTGCAAGCTCTAGCTCACAGAGAAGACTTATGTGAAACCAAGTGTGGCCCATGAATGATGTGACACTGTAGAAAATGGAATTAATGAGATCAGTAATGATACAGAGGTGCCTACATTTCAAGGCGGAAGTGGGCGTAGTAGAAGGTCATCCCAGATCTTATTTTGGCAAGATTTCAGACAGAAATGTGTGTGGTCCTGTATAGCACTCTGTTGGGAAGTGTATAAACCTAGGTCAGCCTGTCTGGAACAAACAGGCCTACAAGCGAATACCTGGAAATGTCTGGAGGGCTCTGGAAAAGGTGGGCTGTCAGTCTGGGTCTGCTGCACTGGGGTAAGAAAATGTTAAGAGGAGCAAGAGTGCCTTGACTAGCATGAGCCCTTGCTTTTCAAAATGGTTTGGGAGTAGGGAACACTGGTCTAGCTGGGCTCAATCCCCTGTATCTAAAGATTTAGATCTGTTATTTCATTTGATTACTTTTTCAAACCTGCGAGTTGGGAAGGCAATTGCTGTTTTCAAAGTAATTTATATATGTAGAGTTTGAAGCACAGTAAGTTTGTGCCTTGTGCACAGTCAACTGGCTTAAAATAATGGGAGAACCAGTACTCTGTTTACCAGGCCTCCAAAAATGTGGCAGGCCTGAATCAGGATCTCTGAGAATATGCTTAAAATGATTCCCTGCAGGAGAAGAAAAAAATATCTTCCCCTTTTATACTTCCAAGTTCTTGACTAGGACTTCTGTAACATAAGACAGATTAACTATATATATATATAGTATTTAAATTGTGTGTGACATGGCATCACAGATTTAAGACACAGATTTAAAGACCCAAACCAAAAATGGGCACATCTGGGCCTCAATTCACCAATAAAAAGAAACACAGGCAGAGTGGATCAGGAGATAGGATCCATCAATATGCTTTGTACAAGAAACACATTTAACTTGAAAGGGGGTTCATAGACTGAAAGTCAAAGGAGCGAGAACAGTGCTCTATGTGACAGGGAACCAGAAAGAAGTGAGGGTAGCTTGCCCATTAGCTGCCGAGTGGGCAAGAAAGACATGGCATTTGTATACAATGAAAAGCTACTCGGCTATAAAGGAAGATAACCTCGAGGCTCTTGTAGGTAAATGGATACAACTTAACATCATGCTCATGGATGAAATGATCCAGAGTCACATGGGTGAACATCATGTTGCCTCACTAGTATAAAAAGCTAAAGGAGTTAGTAGGATTCAAAATATACAACACATACTGGGAAAGTGAAAGGGGAGGAAGTGTCTAAAGAGGAAAGGCAGTGGCCATTGTTAATCTATTATTGTGATTTGAATCCCATATTGTTTTCATTGTTTTGTTTAATTTGGTTTTATTCTGTTTCTGCTTGTCTAATTTTATTATATTTGGTGGCATGGACCGCTATTTCAAAGATAACAAAATACATTATGGTAGCCATTATTGATTTCCTATTACCTAGTTTTGAAGCCCTGTATTGCTTTCATTGTTTCGTTTTGAGGGATTTTATTCTATTTTGATTCGTTTGATTATATTATATCTGAGGATATAGGAAACTACTTAGAAGATAACAAGAGGCATTATGGTAACCACTGTTGTTTTACTATTGTTTTGAAGTCCTGTACTGCTCCCATTGTTTTGTTTTTATTGGTTTTATTCTGTACTATTTTATTTGATTTTATTATGCCTGATGGTATGGGCAGTTATTTTGAAGATAACAAGAGGCATTATGGTAGCCATTACTGATTTCCTTTTACCTTTTTTTGAAGTCATGTACCATGTTCATTGTTTTGTTTTGATTGCCTCTGTTCTGTTTTATTTCATTTGGTTTTATTCTCTGCAAAATAAAAAACAGAAAACAAACAAAAATGGGCATCTGAAATGCATACACAATTCTCAGATGAAGAAATACAAATGGCAAATAAATACATGAAAAAATGTTCAACATCATAGGTCATTTGACAAATGCAAATTAAAACAACACTGAGATATCATCTCACTCCAGAAAGGATAGCAAATACCAAGAAATTAACAAGTAACAAATGCTGGAGGAGCTGTGGGGAAAAAGGAACTCTTCTCCATTGTTGGTAGGAGGGTAGACTGGTACAACCACTGTGGAAATCAGTATGGAGATTCCTCAGAAAACTAGGATTAGAGGTTCCATTGACCCAGTTATTCCCCTTCTGGGTATTTTCCCAGGAGAATTGAAAATATCTTACTACAGTGATACAAGTGCACCCATGTTCATAATGGCACAATTTATAATAGCCAAATCTTGGAAACAACTCAAATGCCCATCAACTAAGGAGTAGACAAAAAAGATGTGGTATTTTTATATAATGGAATACTACTCAGCCATAAAGAATGATAAACTCGAGGCATTTATAGGTAAATGGATGCAACTAGAAACCACACTCAGAAGTGAAATAAATCAGACTTATATATGTAAACACTGTATTGTCTCACTAGTGTAAAAAACTGAAAGAGTAATTAAGATCCAAAAGTGACAATAGATGTAGTAAAAGGGAAAGAAACTACTCAAAGGGAGAGTACATTGTTTGATCAGCCTTGCATGCCTGTATCTCATAGCCTGAGCAATTACTCTGCAGAAACAATTAGAGTAATTGTTTTCATAGTAGGTAAGATGAAGAATGAAGAGTGGTAGAGAAATGTGACAGGACACAGAGGTGTAAGCTTAGTGTAGTGACCTTGGAGGAAAGAGCCAGGCCTGTCCCATCAGGTTCCTTTCTGTGTCCTTTCATTGTCAGAGGTCAAATTTTTCTTCCTCAAGGTCACATGAAGGTCTTAAAACCTGCTTCCAGAGAAGGTCAGAAAGTCCTTCTGCAAACATCATTTCTCAAACTCCTGAGGGTTAAAATGCCAATGCAGTGTGTCCTGGATACCCCTACCCACTCAACAAATTCATACTTAGAGGATATATGGGATCATAGCCTGGAAATCTGCACCGTACTGTGTTATGAAATCCAGGTGATTCTTATGCATCCTAATTATTTAGCAAGACAAGACGCCCTTAACCTTAAAGCTGTGTAACCTTTAAGCCATTGGCTCAGTTCTTAGCTCATCTGTTCCAGTATTCTTTTCCTCAAACAGTTCTCCCTTTGAGTTGGAAACACAGGATATTCCTCAGAAGAAAGTTTTGCACAACTGAAAAAAGTAAACAAATATTGACAGGGATTGTTTGAAGCCCTGACAAGGAACACTTATAATCATAATTCAATTTTAGATTGTAAAACATGAGAAAGTCTGCGAATTTGATCTTCAGTTGTTAAAGCGACATGGAGCCCAACTAGCTGCTCAAGTGTTCCAGGACCTAAAAGAGCTTCAGAGGCGTCACACAACTGGCAAAACCAAAGCTCTATTGGCAGACTAGGAGGCTGCTGAAACAAGATATGCTACAAGCTCTGAAGTGAAATAAAGAAAGCATTTCAGACAGTTGAAAGTTTACAAAGTGGAGGTGGGGAGGGCCAACCACAACACTCAAAGCAATTGAAGGAAATACCAGGGCCAAGAGAGACTTGGAGACTTGGATTCTTGGAGAGAAAGGAATGAGATTTAGTATATTTTTAATGTAAAATATTGAGCTTGCATGAGTAAATAAGATTATTCTCCTTAATTCACACTATAGTAATTGTCAATGAAAGGTCTATAGTAATTACAAAAGCCAGACATGGTGGCTCATGCCTGTAATTCCAGCATTCGGGAGGCTAAGGCAGGAGGATCCTTGTGAGTTCAAGGCCAGCATGGCTACTAAGTGAGCTCAAGGCCAACCTGAACTGCATAGTTAAACCTTGTCTCAGAAAAGACCCAAAAAATCCTCCCCAAAACTTAATACTATAGTAATCACTAACATTTGCAGTTTAATCACAACTCTTTGCAGTTTAAAATCCTCCATGTAAACACCCTCATGTGATCCTATTGCACTGTACAGTTTCTAAAGTCCTTTCATAGTATTTCATTCCATTTTTTTTCCCTGAGAGAAGGTCTTGCTGTGTAGTTTAGGCTGGGCTTGAATTCACTAAGTAGCCCAGACTGGCCTCAAACTCCTGGTAATCCTCCTGCCTCAGCCTCCTGAGTGCTAGGATTAAAGGCGTGAGTACTTCATTCCTTACAATCTTTATCACTGCTCCACAACATTTATCATCTTCATTTTAAAGAGAAATTTTTGAAAAAAAACCTGGGCTCACAAATTTAAGGGACCTGCCCAAGATTATCCAATAGATTTGCAGAAAAACTGAAACTCAACTTCAGGGCTTTCTCATTTCCAGATTTGTCCCTGTTGTCGACTTCTACAAAAATATTAATAAAATGTAGCTCAGGCAACCAGAACACTTGATGACTCCGCCAACCTCCGATTCAACAGACAAGAAAACCAGGACATAGTAAAGCTGTGCCTTTGCCCCAATCATATGCTTATCAGCAGGGTTCAGATACTGGATTCACATCTCCTGATATTCAGTTCAGTGCTTGATTTGTTTTGCCTTGCTTCCTCTTGTACCTCATACATCTATAGAAAGTACACATTAATTTTGAATCTTAAACACTTTTAATAAGTCAGCTCCCTGAAGTACAGGAGTTTTAACAGATTAAAAAATTTTAGATTGATTTAAAAGAGCATCTCTGGTCTTTTGCATTTATCGACTTTATTTATTTGAGACAGGGTTTTGCACATTGCCTAGGCTGGTCTTGAACCCCTGGGCTCAAATGATCCTCTTGCCTCAGCTTCCTAAAGTAGCTGGGACTATGTGTGTGTGGGGGGGGAAGGGGGTATAACACCATTCCCAGCTTGCGTTTAGTGACTTCAAAACTCTCTTCTCACATCATAATATTATAACCAATATATATGTACCACATTAAGAAGTATAGAAATACTGGCTCTGAATTGTGCCCTGGTTTCTCTTTTGGGTGCAGACACTTCATAGGATGGCAAGGTTGAAGGAATGGCTTTATGTTAGACTTTTGGTAAAAGGGAGAGCGCAGATTAAAAACATGCTTTCTAAAATTACTAGAAACTTCATGAGGCCTAGTGCTTCAAAAAAAGGCAAAAATGAGTGTGCCTTGCAAGGGTGCCATTAGTTAATTGTGCATTCATGTCCATAGCAGCATTATCCACAACAGCCAAGAGGTGGAAGCAACCCAGGTATTCACTAACAGATGAATGGATAAGCAAAATATGACCAATACCTACAGTAGAATATTAGTCAGCCTTTAAGAGGGAAGGACACACTGACCATGCCACCACACAGACAAACCTTGAAGACATTATGCTAATGAAGTAAGCCAGGTACAAAAAGACAAGTAATGGACGATTCCTTTTAATTGACTATCGTAGAGTAGTGAAATTCACAGAGATAGAAAAAAGAAAGGTGGTTTCTGGGGACTGAGGGTAGGGAGAAAAAGGAGTTAGCATGAAATGGGTTCAGTGTCAGTGGGGGAAGATGAAGAAGTTCTGTGGATGGATGGTGGTGATGGTTGCACACAATGCAGAAGTACATAATGCAGCTGAACTATACATGGTTAAAATGGTAACTTTTATTATGTATACTTTACTACAATAAATAACCACAAAAAAATGAGTGTGTGCTGTTTATGAGTATTTTCCCTCCCTCACATCCTCCAGGCAACACAGCATAGGCCTTGGAACAACAGGGACTCCAGCGCAAGCTCCAGACTTTTTTCATCCTTCTTCCAAAACCTCACAAAGAAAGAATAAGACAAATCCAGAAAGTGAGGTGTTCTATGAGAAGCTTGGCCTGGTCTCTTCAAAAGTCAGTGCTCCTAAAAAAGAAAAGCTGGAGCATTTTATACCGTGGATGTGGGTTAACCCCTCTGAAGCTCATCTTGAACTTTGATTCCTAATGTAACAAAGCTGAGAAGTGTTGGGGATTTTAAGAGGTCACTAGGCAGTTAAGAGGGATTAATAGAGTTCTGGATTAGTTACTGGGAGAGTAGATAACTAAAAAAGCAGACTATTCCTCCAGTTTCACTTTTTTGGCATACTCTTGTTCATCCCTTTGCTTTTCTACAATGTTATGACATAACAGAAGCCCCTCACCAGAAGCCAAGATGTTGGCTCCATGCTTTTGGACTTCCCAAACTCCAGAACTGTGAGATAAATAAAACTTTATGCTTTATAAATTGTCCAGTCTTGTATATTCTGTTATAGTAACAGAAAACTGACTATGATAGGGATGTTATTCTAGATTTAAGACACTACAGAGACGTAAAAAACAGAACCAAACAAACAAAAAAACCACATGATATATGTAGGATTCATGCTTGGTTCCTACCTGGAAAAAACAGTTACAAAGGACATTTGAGGAGCAACTGAAAAAGTCTAAAAGTGTACTCAGTATTAAATAATATTAAAGAATTATTCTTAATTATTTTACAAGTGATAATTGGGTTGTGATTATGTAAGAGAATCTCTCTTTGATGAAGCTACAAGCTGAAGTATTTGGAAGTGAAACATGATGATTGCAGCTGACTTTCAAATTATTGAGGGGAAAATATATGCATCTACACAATGATAAAATATTGCGCTCCCCCCACAAATCCACTAATAACAGAAAAAGACAAAATGGTAGAGAAATAAAACAGTAGTTAAATCTAAACGGTGTGCAGAAAGGTGTTCATTGCATGAGTGTTTTTATTTGACAATTTTTAAAATTAAGCATTAAAATGGAGTGTTTGGGTCAATAAATACATAAAATTGCTAATTTATGCTTTCTCTAGCCAAAACCATTACCACCAGTTCCTCAGTGTTCAGAGTGTACCAGACACTTCGCTAAACCTTCACACACATTATTTCGTTTGATTCTCAAAGAGGGTACTGTCATTGCCCTCAGTTTTACAGACAAGGAAACAGAGGTGCAGAGATTAAGTAACTTCTCCAAAACTTTACACCCAGGTGACACCTCGCTGGGATTCACATACAGGCAGTGTGGCTGAAGACTAGGTTTCCTTTTCAGATCTGGAAGAACTGAAGAAAATTTTGGGCATGGAGACAAGTCCAAATTATGGTCATTAACAGGGTATTTCAAAATATCTAGGAGGAGGATATATTTAAGCAATAGAACCCAGAAGTAAAAGCCTCTGTCACCTGTATTTTACTAGTAAATCTGGGTAGTCCACCCCTCCCCAGTTATTACTTCAAGTGCAGTCTTAGATAGTCTGGGAACCAGTGCAAATACTGTAATTCTTTCTAGTTCCAGCTCCAGAGGCTTGCCTGAGGCTCCTGGCTCTGTGGTCTACACCTGGGTCCTTTAGAGAGTAACAACAATAATTATGGCCTCTGATACTTATATAACACTCGCATTGTGTCAGGCACTCTCCTAAGTGCCTTAAATATACATAATAACAAAACCCTACATCACTTCTGTGGAGTAGATGTCTTATTTTTCCCATTCTATAGATGAGAACACTGAGGCATGGAACCTTAATAAATGCCCAAGGTCACACGTGTTCTAAGTGAAGGAACTCAATACTGACCAGTCAGTGCCCCCATTAATCCAGATGAGACCCAAAGTCTGTCTCAGTGTTGGTCCCTGACCATATCAGTGTAATGCAGCTGTTTCCAACTCTACCAGCACCCAAGGAGATCAGCGCCGCCTCCACCAGATATGTGAGCCCGTGTTCTAACAACCTGTTCTTTCTCAACTTGACCTTTGTGCCTTTGTTTCTTACAAAACAGCAATAACTCCCAGATGGTCTGAAATCAGCTATAATCACCCCTATCACACTACCTGCCTAAGATGTGACAGCTCAGCCCCACCTCATAGACCACAGAAAACTGGCGAGCTTACTTTCCGCCCGGGGAGGGAAGCTTCCTGGTCAGCCCCCCTGACCAAGCCAACCACAAAGCCAGATGCTGGGCAGAACTATAAATTGGGGAGAAGGCAGCCCTCCTCCAGTTACCTCCTCCCACATCAGGGAAGTGACAGGCAGACCTCTTTTTTTTTTTTTGATGGTTCTTTTTTTTATTTAAGAGAAAATGGACACAGAAGACAGAAACAAAAAGCAAAAAAGACAAACAATCAACAACAATAAATCTGATACGATAACATTGTAGGTTTACACAATGAGATGGTTGAAATTTGGCAGTAGTTACAGTATTGCATATCGTTACCTTCATAGGGGTTGTTCAGATTGACAGATATAGAAATGCAAAATTTATCAAATCATGAGTATTAACTTTTCTTTTTCAATAGCTAATGCATTTAGGAATATAGTCATTTTAACTGTCCTATGCATATCTATTTATAAATTTATGTCTTTTTTCTTTTCCCTTCCTTCCTTCCTCCTTTCCCCTTAGAATACCTCTTGTTATCATTAAAATAACTGCCCATATCATCAGGTCTAATATAATCAAGCAAGATAGGTCAGAATGAAACCAATAAAGAATAAAAGAATGGTCATAAAGAAGAGAAGCAAAAAACTAAAGGGATCAACAAACAACAACAACATGTCCGATACTGTAACATTATAGGTTTACAAAATGAGATGATTGGAATTTTACAGTGGTTGTAACACTGTATATCGTTACCTTCAAGGGGGTCGTTCAGATTGACAGATAAAGACATGTAAGATTGATCTAGTCATATGAGTATCAACTGTTCGCTCTCACCAGTTAATGCATTTAGTAGTATAGTCTTTTAAACTATCTTATGTGTACCCTCATATAAATCTATGTCAGGCAGACCTTTTCGTGAGGTGTGAGCTACTCCTCTTAGCTTTCCCAAGGGGACCTCCCAATATGGGATCCTGTGGAGCAGCAATATGTCACCCAAACCAGGACTTGTGACAAAACAGCAATCAAATGAAGGTTTTGCTGTTGTTGTTGTTGTTTGTCCCTTTTTGTTGTAGGAAAAAAAAGAAAAAGGAAACAATTTCTGTACTCTTCACTGGCCTCCTGACCTCTTACCTCCTAACACCCCCAGCCAGCCAAGGCTTCATTTTCGGAACCCTGAGTTTCCTATTTTCTCTAGGCAGAGAGGAGCAGTGGGTGGCAGGGGTCAGCTAGTGGCTTCTCTAGAATTCAGGCATTAAGCCTAAGGAGGAATTCAGCCGGAGATGCCCCAGAGGATGGAGTAGGGATGAGACAAAAGAAGCCGGGGCTTCCCATTTCAGAGGGAAAGGTGGATTCTACAAGGCTGGGAGGACATTCACGGACATCCTCAATTAGCGGAGACTTGCACATTTCTGAGTGGGGCTCTGGGGGACAAGTTGATACCTGGCAGTTAGGTCTCTAGAATGACCCTGTGGAGCCGGGCATGGTGGTGTACGCCTTTAATCCCAGCACTCGGGAGGCTGAGGTAGGCAGAGCGTTGTGAGTTTGAGGCCAGCTTGGGCTACAATGTGAACACAAGGCCGGCCTGAGCTACATAGTGCGACCCTGCCTCAAAAAACCAGGACTGGGAGTTTGGCTCAGCTGCTTAAGTGCCTGTCTGGCAGGTGTGAGGCTGTGAGTTCGATCCCCGGTGCTGCAAAAAAAAAAAAAAAAAAAAAAAAAGAATGACCCTGTGGGAGGGAGGGCCTCAAGGCAGCAGCTTGCCTGAAACCTCAAGAGAGGAGAATGTTCCAGCTACTTCTATGGCTGTATGTATGAAAATGAGAAAATATTATGTATAAGAAAGAGCAGGACAAGCTCACAGATTATGAAAGTGAATCTAAAGTTTCCTCAAAACTCCTTCCACTGCGACCACCACCCAGATTTGGCAGGTAACTAAATCTCTACCTGCATGACTTTGAAAACATGGGCAAAAGTGCCCCGTGCAGAGCCTGCAGGCAAAGCTGCTACAATGAGGGGGAACCTCTTGGTTAATAACGGTGCTCTTGTTGACTAACTCAGACCTTTGCCACATTTCTGTTACAAAGTAGGCCCTTATACTCTAGTGTGGCCCAACAGAAAGGATGAAGAAATTTCAATGATAATTTGTGTTAGTGATCTCACCAGTCAGGCCCAGAGCATGATTTCACATGCTTTGGAAAAATAAAGACATGTGCATTTTCCTCACTCCTTGGTGAAGTGCAATGAATTCATACCTGTTATTTAAGCATGGGCTGGGGGACGGGGGAGTAGTTAAAATGATCCTTAAACCACCAGGCAGCTGGAGAAACTGGCCGGCTCTACTCTTCTGCATTTATCTTTAGTTGGCAAAAGACAAATCAGCCCAGCACCTCTTGAGCCAGAGTTTGCCTTGCAAAGTCTGCAAGAATGTTTGCTTGGAGAGCCACGCTGTTCTTTATCTCAGCAGGTGTAACTTTGTCACATGATTGTTGGATCTGCTTTTTCCTGCTCCAGCCCAAACTTGCCAACTGAGAAAGCTATTGCTGAGAAATAAATAGTCCTTCTCTGTGTCCGCCCAGAAAACACCGCCAGTCAGTCCATTTATACAGAATATAATGAACATTTCCTGACTGCTGGGGTTAGGGAAGGCCTCTCTCCCTGCCCCTGAGGCAGAACTTCCCCTTTGCAGGCAACTCCCTGGGGTCCGCCAGGAAGCCACGCTGGGTCTTGTGACTTGCCCTGCTTTACAGGTCACCAGCAGACCAGTCAAGGGAAGACTGGGGCCTCTGTGGGGACACAGCCAGAGAGGTAAGCGCTGTTCTGCTTTGGAAACTTCCCAGTACAATCTTGGCATCTCTATCCACAAGTGCTACTTCCATTGCCGTTTAATGTTACCCTGCACAGGTAATTTTCACTTTGTAGAAAATGCTGGTAAAGCTTCCAAGAGAAGGCGCCTCCCCCAGCCCAGGTTCAGCTATTCCTCCCAGGAGCGAAGACAAGGTGAACCTGTGGAGGCTGGCTGCCTCACACCCACTTTCACCTACAAGACTTGCGGGGTCCTGAGAAGCCAGGTCAGGGACGCACATTCCCTTTTCAGGTTGCAGAAGTTGTCTCGGGCCATAAATTTCAAGACTCAGCAGGTTTAGGAGAATCTGGGATTCTGCACAGCCCTGACAACAAGTAACTGAGAGAAAAGAGACACTGTGGTTGCGTTCCATGAACTCCTTGAATATTAATGTTTCACCTGCTTCAAGTTCTCCTAATAGAATTCCTTTCATTCAACAAGCTTTTATATAAACATTATCATCGCAAAAAGTTCCAAAACTCCAAACACTCCTGCTAATCAAGTGCTCTCATCTGAGTCTTCTTCCTGCCTGTGTCCTTGCCCACACACAAATGTATAGTTGTGTTTACAACATAGATAACTTTATCGTTTCCATGACAAGGTCACTGCTACTCTTAACCTTCCATTTTATAGCTCCGTGTTTTCAAAAGGTGAATATGCACCACTTGGAGTGTTTGTTACAAATCCAGATTTCTGGGTTCTTCCTGGAATGACAGTTCTGTAGATCTGAAGGTGGAGCATAAGATTCTGGCCCCTGTCCAAGCAAGACCATAACATTGAATGATACTGGCTTCTTAAAAGCAAAAATAGACATAATTCAATTATAAGAATGAAACAACTGAAAAGGAGATCTCTTTAGTGTCTTATTCAGTGTTTACTGGCCTGTGTCAGCAAGCTGGCTCCCTTCCTTCTCCAGCCCCTGGCAGGGGTTGGCCAAGGATGTGGCATTCTCATTTGTCTGGCTCCTTCCTGCCATGCCACCTCCTCCCTCTCTTGCTTCCTAGGTTTCCTTTGCTGATTCTGCCCTTGTGTCTTTTGAGCCTCCTGCACTGTTAAGCTTTGCTTTGTAGAAGTCCAGCCCTTGCTTTATAGATAGTGCTTTTTTTTACACTCCTCTCAAATGACTATTTAAGAGCTTTCTTCTTTTTAGTTTTTCCAGATTACTTAACTGATACAACCAACCTTCAGAATATTTTGCTCTTATTACCTAGATTATATTCACTCATCATATTTCTACGTTTATGTGGGGGAAAATTTACTTCGTATTGCCCTCTCCTAACTTTTTGTAAGTAGTTTATTTTTCCTTAGTAATGTTGCTAAAGTTGCCATTTAAAAATTTAAAATATATAATTTTTGATTGTTAAAAATAACATGCTAAACTAGGCGTGGTGATGCACACCTGTAGTCCAGTACTTGGGAGGCTGAGGCAGGAGGATTGCCATGAATTCAAGGCCAGCCTGCGCTACACTGTGAAGTCATTTCCAGCCTGAACTACATAGCAAGCCCTGTCTCAAAGAAGAAAAACATTCCTTACTAAACCTGCTTTAAAGAGATAATCTTGAAGCCAGGCACAGTAGCATATACCTATAATCCCAGGTATTCGGGAAGCTGAAGTAGGAGGATCACAATGTTGAGGCCAGCCTGAGCAATTTAGCAAGACTCTACCTCAAAATAAAAATGAAAGAGGCTAGGGGTATAGCTCAGTGGTAGGGCATTTGCCTATCATGCCCTTGGGTTTAATCCCCCAGTTCTGAAATACATACATACACACACACACACACACACACACACACACACACACACACAGAGATAAACAAGGAAAAATTCTTTTAAATTCCGGGTTTTGAACAAGCACTAATGCCAGGTGGTTCTGATGCCTGCTCCAGTTTAAGAGGAACTGCTCAAGGTGGGTTTCTAACATTCCTTACCAGGCAACATCCTAAGGCATCAGCATCCTGTTTCTTAAGAGTCCTTCTCAGTGAATCTGATGTGAAGCAATTTTACCTAGAAGAGTAGCTTGAATGTCTGGATTTTACAGTCTATCCTTAATGCCTGGTTTTGAAGTCCAGGATAGCTATACATGGGATTTTTTTTCAAACTTTTATACATAAAGCTTTTCCTAGAATACACATTCCTCCATATTCCCTATTTTTAAAATTACCTATTTATCTCTCAAGCTCAACAATAGCTCCTTTGTGAAGCTCTCAATCCTCCCACATCTGGAATGAGAATACTGCTGAGTTACACTGCTTTGGCAGATGGAGCTGTGCTGAACAGAAGCCTCGTGTGCCTTCTCTCCCAGCATGTGTACCTGACTCAAGCTCAGAGGTATGGAGAACGTTACGGAACTTCACTTTGCTTGCCCTAGTCCACCTCCCCTCCCCTCCAGTCCTATCCATTATCCTATCTCTTTGTCTAAATGAATTGCTCCCCAAACCTGATCCCTTTTAAAATGTTTAGGTGCTGGTAATCCTAGCACCCTGGGAAACTGAGGCAGGAAGATCACAACTTCAAACCCATACTGGGCAATTTAGAGAGAGCTGGGGGAATGGCTCAGTGGTTGTGCTTACCTAGCTTGTAGGAGACTTGGGTTTAATTCTGGTACTAGAAAAAAAATTTTTTTCAACACTGTATGCTCATTGTTGCCCTGAGTTGCTCCTTAGAAGCTGTTGCTTAATGCTGAGCCACGCACCTGTGGCCTACTCCCCGCTCCTACACGGGAGCATTAGACGCATTAGGCTGGGACAAATTCTAGCACCTGGGAACTAGAGGAAAATTCAGAATAGAAGGAAAAAGTGACCTCAGGAATCAGTTTCCTTCATCTTGGTGTGTGCCCTACCCTCCTAACAACTCCAGTCTGGCCACTTTTTGACCTCTCATCTTGGACTTGCCTTTGACCTCTTGACACTTGTCTGAACATCTAGCATCTCGTTTTGCTTGAAGTTCCTGTTGCCGGTTCTCAGGCTGCCCTGGTTCTGTCCCTTAAGCTTCCCCAGGGAGTTCTGAGCGCCAGCTGCTCTCTTGCCAGCTCTCGCCTGGCCTGACCCTTTTTCTGATGAAAGGTACTTGACTGTGAGCTTCATCCAGAGTAATAAGACACTTACTTCCCACTAAGCAGTAGTAGTCATCATCAAAAATTTGAGTAGTTGGTGACATAGTCAGAGCTTTGTTTGAAGAATATTTCCTTTCAATATGTGCAGGAGCTGGGGATGTGATTCAGGGACAAAGCACTTGCTTAGCATGCCAGAGGCCTTGAGTCTAATCCCAAACAATGTGTAAGAAAACCAGACCAGGAGCCACATACAGACCTGCACCTATGATCTGTGGG
>RJWM01001617.1:0-150205 GCA_004363535.1 Dasyprocta punctata | reverse complement strand
CGTTTTAGTCTCCTACCTTTTTGTTTATCTTTCCTTAAAGTACTTGAAGGACATAAAACAAAGAAATAAAAAAGTCACTAGCACACAGTTTTGTTAACTTATCTTGTGAACATTAAACATTATGCCTCGAATTTCGTATGGTACATAAAGTGTTTCTCCTTGCAAGATCGTGTATACAGCACTTCAAAAAAGCCAGTGGGACAGCTCACTAAATGTAATGGATGTCTAACAGCAGATCTTTAGATCTCTTGTATTCAGCATGACAACTTTGGGGCTCTTTGGGTACTTTAAACATGATATCTAAAACTACATATTTTTCTCAGTGATGAAAAACATAAACTAATTACAAACTTCTAATATGTTATAGATGACTGGACCGTTAGATACAATGGCAGCATTTGGTTACATTGTGTCTCTTTTTGTTACTGAAATGAGTCAGTTTTACAACTGCAGCATCACTTCATTTTTCTGAATGCAATTTCATGTTAATTCTTACTAGAATGTCTCACTTAACCATAGTCACAGTTTGGAGACATTTGCCAAACCGTGTTCTTCACTTTGCTTAACAATTTTCGGAGGTGATTTTTCAGGTGCTTCCCAGTGATACGTATCTATATTTTTTCTCACTAAAATCTTTAAGAACTCTCATCAAGCAGTTTCAAAAGAGGTCTTAAAACAGAGTGACTGAGTCCCACTTTAAGACCTCCTTTCATAAACCAATGTATTTCCTGTCAGAACCTATGTTGGACTATTATATAGATAAAACTTTTATGAAGGAACTTCCTAGCAACAGGGGTTAAAAGAAGGAATATGATAGGATCAATGCCATGCATCTGGGATGCAGACTACAAGTAGATTTTGATGATAAAAATGTAAGGATGTTTAAAACAATGTAAATAATCAGGTAAGAAAGCAGCCAGGACAGACATGCTAGGTTTAAGAAGAAACCACCACTAATAACCCCAAATGTCCTTCCCTGAACTGAGACATAATATGATTTAATCATACAGTGTCAAAAATCTTTGTGCTTATTAGCATCCATATTAGGACATAAACTCATTGTTTTGCCTTAATTTACTTTTATCTTCATATTTTTACAGAACTCTAAGTGAAGAGTGTAGGATGAGAATAAGTGATATGTTTTCCAGGACACTTATGAAAACCTTAGTAAATGAGAATTTTACCTTTAAGGAATGCCTTTCTTCCCTGCCTTTAGTACTGAATTTCTTTCCCCATGTGTCTTTTCTAAAGTACTACAATGAAAATATATGTAATGAATGAGAAAGTGGTTGAAAAACTGGTATTATTCCACAAACCGACCTTTGGTATAAATTTGTTCTCACTTTGGTTTTAACTGAGCCTTGGAAAATTATGGTGCTTCACTGGCCTGCATTTAATTACCAATATGCAGCATAGATTTCCCTGATGTCCCAGGAGTCTATTTTGGTCTTAGAAATACCCCCTAGTGGT
Organism: Dasyprocta punctata; assembly: GCA_004363535.1. Taxonomy (NCBI): domain Eukaryota; kingdom Metazoa; phylum Chordata; class Mammalia; order Rodentia; family Dasyproctidae; genus Dasyprocta; species Dasyprocta punctata. The sequence continues at coordinate 148,735 of RJWM01001617.1, read as the reverse complement.
ACTTCTTTTATTAATCTATTTTATTAAACTGAGGTTAGGGGTCCTAAGGGTCCCTGTCAGTCAATTATTGGCTCAGAGTGACCCTAAATGACAACTCCCAATTATCGAGCGGATGACATCTTTGGCATCTTAGCAAGCTGTCTTTCAGGTTATGTCTAAAATAGTGTAGTGTGCGGGAGTTGGGGGGACATGGTAGACTATATAGTCCGAATCATCAGTGATTGAATCTCATCTTTAATATCTGCCACTTAAGGGACTCAGGACAACTTAGTCTTACCAAGTTTAGTTTTAACACCTGTAAAGCAAGGATATTAAGTATATCCCAACCTGTTAGTGAAGTATTTTGTGAAATGATGCATAATAAGTACTTGATATAGAATAAATACTTAATAAATGATTGTATTATAATTTTTTTTTACCATTTTACTAACTTCTATTATTTTTCTGGCTTGATAACTGGTCACCAAATATCCACTTGCTCTCCCCCAATACACTTGTGACATTGTTACTCATAAAGTTTTTAAAGATAAGAATTTGGCAAGGCTTATGTTGATTTGATTCTATTATGAATGAATAAATAAATAAGTGGAATGAACAAGATAGACTAATGCTGGGAATGAAATATTTAAATATTCTTTAAGAGAAAAATGAACTGATAACTTGCTTACATCTCCAATTTTAACCACCTATTATAAAAAAAGAAACACAATGGTTTATTTTTAGTGACTATAGCACAGAAAACACCTGAGAGTATTATTTAGGCATAATAATTGTGACTTAAAAGATTTTTTGCTTTTGATATTAGTATCAAAATTAATTGATTATAACATGATATTTTTGGTTTTTGAACAAAATAGAGACAAATTATCTAAAATAAACTGTTTCCCATTTGTTTGTAAATCTTTGTACCTGAATATGTTTTTGATAAGTTAGTAATATTTAGATTAAAATAGAATTTACTGGTTTTTTATTTTACCAACTCAATTGTTTTTCAATATTGTTTTAATTAATGTGGACATTCATCAAGCTTAAAGTATAAAACCATCTACTCTATTAGAATCCATCAAGAAAACTCTTTGTTTGGAGCACATGTGTGAATATAGACATATGTAAGTTACAGTAACAATCTGTATTTTTAACACATATGAGGATTTTACACACCTAATAAACAAAAATGTGCTGGATTTTTATTAAAGCAAAGAAACATTGAAAATACACCTAGCATGAGATCCCCAGGAATGTTATCCTCCACTTTTGCCCAGTTTTTGAATGAGGATCAGTTTTACCTCTTACACAAAACTCCTGCTACCATTCCACCCTTCACACATCTTCCTCCTGTGTGAAGTTCTGCAGTATTTATCATTGAATCCACATAACCTGGTACTTAATATCTTACAGTCTCATGTTGCTTGCTGTCTTTTCAAGTAGCTTAGTCTGATCTCTCTAAATACCTTGCATGAGCTTACATTGTTCCGTAGCAGGAACAATGGTTTATATTCATTTCAATATTCCCTCTGGCTCCTGAACCTCATCCTACAGTATGTTTAATTTAGTCATTTTCAACTTATAGCTCAAGAGACAAAGAATTGGAAAGAATGGTGTAGTCAGTCCAAAGAACAAGAATCCATGTAGATTTATATATGTTCACATGGATGTATGTATACTTGAACAAATTAGAAAAAGAGTTTCAAATTAGATATAGACCTTTTTAATCTTGTAGCATGCTTTTGGTAATATCATTATGTGCAAAAAAGAAAAGGAATTTCTAGAAATCATATATATAGTCATTTTGGTAAAAGCAAAGTGATTTGGAGATGTTTACTCAATCTCACTGAGTTCAGTGTTATCATTTGTAAAATCAGGATAATAATCATTACATAGACTGTTAATTATTAAATAAAATGATGCATAATAAGTCCTTGACAGAGCTTTGGTTGGTAGTGATGTTATCTTGTTTGGGAACCTGGGAAATAGGGACCAATGGTTACTGTATTGGAAATGCTTAGCGCTCCAGAGAGATCCTGCTGCCACCATCAAGGAGCAAGGAACAAGGGTCCAACCTGTGGATGGGGCAGTAAGATGAGAGAAGCAGTAATTACTTATATTATTTTTCACTTCATAGATCTAGCACTGATGGTTATGCTGTGGCTAGAGTGCTTGATAAACTGTATAACAGGATACTTCTATATTCAAAGATCAATACCTTATCCATTTTATAAATAACAACAAAAAAGTCAATCTGAATTTGCAAGTCATCCTCACTCTACTTTAGTATATACTCTCATACCAGTTGAATGGCTCCAAAAACAGAAAACAGGTCTTTCTGTCACAGTTCCACCACTCTAAAATTTATGATCACTGCATTTTTCTGTTTTCAATTTCATATGGGCTAAATCTCAACTGGTCTTAAAAAGCCTTTTATAATTTTGTCTTATCAAGTCTTATTCAACTCTGTAGCTCTTAGGGTACCCTATTGAGTCTTTTGATTGATCATTCATGAGTAGAACTAGAGGCAGGTATTTGTTAGACTGTAGCGTGAATGTCCCCCTTTGGAACTGCAGCAGGGTATGAAACAGCTAATGCTAAATTTAGACTTGGAAGTTCTCCTTTATAAGTATGAATTCACTTATGGTTTGAGAAGGCCAGGCAATTGAATTCTGTGTATCTACTAAACAGTTTTTGTTGTTGTGTTTGCTATCAAGCCTTTCTATAGACTAAATTCTGGGCTATGGCTTCAAAGAATCTGTAATTATCCAAGTAAGACCTCTTTTGAATGCAGTATCAAGGTCAGTAGATAAAAATTAGACCATGCCTCCCTTGCTGAGTACAAAGATGTTCTGACTAAGCTGCCATTGCCAGCACCTACCTGTACTAGAGATGGTCTTCCCAGCAGGGCTTATGATTCACCAGGATTCATCCTTTACGACTATCACATAACTATAGGGTGCAATTTTTAACCAAATGGCCAAAGCAATGGGTTTTTCAAATGGAATTTGCAGCTCCTTAAAGACAAGAATTTATAGGTTTAATTATAACCATAGACTCAGTATCAAATGATTTTCACACTTGCAGGATATAGAAGATTCCCAACAAATGCTTTTGGTATAAAGGGAACTAAGCTGTTTTACATGTTGAATTCATGGTCTTCCTATTTTAACATGATGTCCTAGCCAGAAGAGCAAATTTACCCACCCTCTACTCAGGTGCTCTGAACTCACACTATGTCCTATTCTGTGTATAATCCCTTTGTCTTGAAATTTCATCTCCATTTTTTTCACGCATTCTGACAATGGTATTTTTAATATCTTACAGCTGTTAATGAAAACATAGTTCAGATTTACTTTTTGTTCAAGGTTTATTGTTTTTAAGATTGTTTTTAAAGCACATATCACTTCAATAGAATTATGAAGAATTCTGTTTTTCCTCATGTGCTTTCTCTTGTTTTCAAAAATTAGGATGTATTTTTTTCTCATTATGACTGAGATCTCTAGCTTAGTTGCTAGATCTCGTTATACATTTGATTTCTTATTTTTGTCATTATTCTCTGGCTCTGTATATTTTTATTTTTATTTCTCAGAAATAAACCACTGCCTGAGAGGACAGCAGATAAATAAGAAGGAAAAAATGCTTTTCTCTTCTGATGTGAGGTTATCTGTATAAAATGACAACACCAAACAAACCATAGAATATATTTATAAAAAATGAAATTATTTTATAGAAGTCAAGTTTTATTAAATAACTTTAAACAAATTTGAAGAATGGCCCTAACCCCAGAGGGCTACAGCACAGCAGGATTAGGGATCGAGATGATTGCTAATGAGCTCAAGTGCTTTCACACTTGCAGGAAAGAAACACGTCATCTTTTGGATCCAGGGAGGTGGTCTTACCTCATTATGGCAACTTACCATATTGAGGCCACCACTGTCCCTGCTAGAAGCCACAGGAGGCAGAAAGTTTGTGGATACAGGCTATTGCCACAACATCTAGGTAGGGCTGATTGGATGGTTGAGTTCTGTGAGTCATGAAACACTAGTATCATTGGACCACACACAAAAAAAAAATTATCAGAGGCAGAGAAAAATAGAAAAATAGTCCTGGTTTGCCCTCCACAAATACTGTAGGTGAAGAATGCATTATTGTCTTGATTATTTATCTTGTCATTGCTAAGGAATATTTTTCAAAATCTAAGCCAAAGTCAGTGAACGTGCAGCTTACTGAGATCTCAGATTGCACAATAAGTAAGTAATTGAGAATTAAATGTAATCATATTTTCCCTTGCTCTTTCTCAAATCTGTTTTGCAAAAGATCACTGTGGCTTCGATTGAGCATTAGAGAAAGTATTATACAATATTTGCATTTAAAGGCCTCATGGTGTGAGATACATATCTTTAAACCTGAGAGTCATACTCAATGCCGTAAGATACTCTAAACACAGTTATTTGAACACTGATCCTACTGAAAAAAAAAAGAAAGAAAAAAGCTGATTGATATCTCTACCTTGTGCTCTTTTCTGAATAAAAGCTTATTGTATCCCTTCCCCTCCCTTTCTAATTCCTCTTTTTCTTTGTCTTCCTCTTCCTCTTTCTTCTCCCTTTTTCCTTCTCCTCCTTTTTTCCTCTTCCCCTCGCACCTTCTCCCAGTTTGTAGTTTGCTCTAGTTATGTCTATGTTGTCACTCTGCTGTGCTTTCCAAGATTAAAATTTAAAAAAGCATAAGATTTCCAATGACTTTTTTGAAACATTCCAGCATCAATTGCCAAAGAGAAAGCTCAAGAAGTGGCAAACATTTTTGTGAAAATTTCTCTAGTGACAACTACCACAATTAAAAAAAAGTTAATTGACTGAAAAATTTAGAGAACCATTTAAATTTGATTATCAACAACTGTTTTCAGAACTCATGTATCTTGCTGGCTCTTGTAGCATGAAAGTGGGGGGGTGTTATAAAACTGAGTAAAACATAATGTAATATTGCTCAGAAGTATGAGTTTAAAATTATAATCTAGTCATTTCAGTCTTACTATTGTAGACTCATAATTCAATGTTCTTCACATCATAACCAGATTCTATGGTTTTTAAATAAATGGGTAGTTCAGATGATACAGAGAGAAATATGTGTGAATCAAGGTGCATATGTATATTTTCCTCTTTAAATGTTCTCCATGTCCTTTCTGGTATTCCCTTTCATGGTTGCAGGGAACTGCATTAGCAAATTTGGATTTGTTTTCCAGCCAAGAGCTACATATGAACACAAGTACTTTTGAGAAATTGCATCCTGAATATTGACCAGTACTTAATTCTGGACTTTGTAGGCAAACTATATTAGGATTTTATTTGAAGTTGTAGAACCGACAAAACAAAATTTACAGAAATATTTTTTTTCAAGTCACAACTGAAAGCAATGTCTGTATTTTCACAATGATACTGAAATTTTATTGATATGTTAACCACTACTGGAATATTCTGACATTTTACCATTTGGTATATATCATAAGATGTGCCACCATTAAATGTATTGTAAGTTTAACATACTTTTATGGCTTTCCAGAGTTTTTTATTTCATTAAGTGTCTAGCTCTGGGTCATTGACATGATAAAATGGAACTTCAGGATTTCCAACATAAAGAAAAGATAAAAGTTTCATTAAATCATTGATAAGAACCTATGAATTGTTTCCTAACGCCATAGTAGACCTTATAGCCAGGTGTAAATAATAGCAGCATCTGCCATTAGAGCTTTGGAGTAGAGCAATAATTCCTGGGCAGAATTGCTTCACTATCCCTTTCCCCCTGCTTCTGTGTACACCTCTTTCATAAGGAGAAAATATTCCAATAGCTCACAAATTAATCACAGCCATTAGTGCTCTCTACAGAGATTATGTAGTTGCTCCTATGAAATGCTCTGTTCCTCAAAATGATGGGTTAATTCATCTGTAACAATGTTAGTTCATCAAGGTTTGTAGTTTATCTAAGGATCGAATTCCTGTAATTTTGTATGCCATCTGATTTAATGTCCATTTAGTTTAGCAGTTAGACAGCCATAGGAAGGCACAACACATGAATTCAATATCAACAACTGGAGAAAAGGCAAATTCTTCAATGTTTAATTCAGGCATCTTTAGATGGAGATTGCCTATCTGTTTTTCTTTCTCCTGGGGAAATACATATCTAGATAATGCCAACTCTTATTAAGAAAAACCTAAACATTAAATGTAAATGTGCTCAGGGTAAAGTCTATGTTTCAGAAAGGCCTTTAATGGAAGAGGATAGAATGGAGTGGGTTGATATAAAAAAGAGATAGTACACATTCCTTTGGAAGTTTCTCATACTGCGTACTCAAATACAATTATAACAGTTTACAGGCAAAGGATCAATTGGCTACAGTTTACTGATAACTCACTCTCACTGTAAATTTGATAGACCTTCCAAATGTTTTCAGGTTGAATGAAAAAACTGAAGCCTCATTTTGTCTTCATATTTTCATGACTATTTTGTAGTGACATTTTGACCAACAGTTGCCAATAGTAGGTCAGTTAATAGAAAAATATATATGGGAAACACTTGTGCTTTGCAGAAACAGATGCAAAGTAATACAAAGTTTTATTTCCAGAAAAGTTCCTGTAGGTGTTTCAGTGGAGGGAGAAAGAGGTTTTCATATATGTTTAAACAACTTTGATGATGCCCAGTTAACCATTTTTTTTTAGAGGGCTTAAAGTTTTGTCTTAGATTTAAAGCAATTGCTGTAGAGAAGTTAACCATGAAAATCCAAAAGGAAGCTAGATTTGACTCAGTTAATACAAACACATTTTCAGACAATATTTATTAATAATCTGCCAATTAAAAATGCTGGTAAGAATGTTTCTTGTCATCAAATAGTTTTCAGGTATATTGGCTAATAAGAGAAATATCCCAAATGGTCCTAAATAAGACAACTGACTAGTGAGTGGTCTCAGTAATATTGTAAGGATTTAAAAACAGGAACTTGGAAGATTTTGCATCAGTGTGATAAACAGAGCTATTACTTCACCGCCTTGATCTCCTTTCACTCAGTGCTGTGAATATCAAAGGTGAGAACAATGAGAGACCTGCTCGGGCTCAGTTGCAGGGCCAGAGCATCTACACACATCCTCAGCTGTGAGCCACAGCGTAAGGTATATTAGAAGAAATAAGCAGGAAATAAGCCTGGAAAGATTACTTTGACATCAAATTATATAGGAGAGTGCATTTTGGATTCAAGAGTTTATCATCTAGCAAATTGAGATCCAGCAGGGTTTTTTTGTTTTGTTTTGTTTTGTTTTTTTAGTATGGTTCTCCCTCCACCCCTTGCTTTCCTTTTTAGGTAAAGCAAAAACATTGTTACAATCTTACTGTTTCAATATTGGTGAAAATATCAGGAAAAATTCAGAGCTAAAGTGACAAAGACTTCCATTGGGCTGATACCCAGGGGAAAATGAAGTAGGCGGTACCTCACAATGGAAACAATTTAACAAATTGACTGAGCAGTCAGTACTGTGGGCTAACATATGAGCCTGGATAAAAAAAGCAGAGAGTTAGTGCAGAAAGAGAGCATAAAGGTTGGGGTGGCAATATAGCCATGCATTTCTACTCTGGAGAAGCAGCAGTGAAAGGAATTCCCATCTCTAAATTCCTAAAAAAGAATTAACAATGCATCACTTGATTCTGACAGGAGAACTGAGTTCAATAGCCAAATTTCCTTGGACATAAGATATAGTAATTGCCTGTACATTTTGCCATTCTTACTTCAGTCTTGCAAGGAAGTTTAGAAGTAGTTTGACTTATGAAAAGATGTTACTGAAGATAGCAGTGTGAACAAAATGTGAATGCTTCCTTAAGAATCTTCTAGTGGCTCTTAAAAGAGGATAAGACTATTACAGATACACCTGTGAGGTAAAGTAGACCTGGCTACAAACCAGGAGAGAACCACAGCTGATTTGGCACAAAGGAGGAAATCGTTAAACCTGGTTAGTAAAAATTATATATAGTGCATAAAAAAGAGGCTTTGAAGATAGATACAATTTTATCTGAGATGACTAAGGTAAAATGTAATATAGGTTGAGCAATACTAGTGATAGTTAACCGACTTTTACTAATATCAATTATAACTTTTCTATTGATCATGTTATGTTCTATGCATGATTCTAAGTTATTTACATGCATTATTCATTTAATTCTCAACAGATGGAATGAGATTACACTGCATGGCTAGGCAGTTACAAACCACTGTACGATTCCAAGCAGGGGCGTGAGTAACAGCTGATAGTTGGGAATATAAACTGGTAAAAGGGTAAGTGGTGCCTTGAAGATATGTTAGGTTTGCAATAGCTCAAACTAGAGGTACCAGGCACTTAAGTGAAGCACTCAAAGTAGTTGAAAATGAAAACCAAGGAAAGACCTGACACATTTTTTTCAACAAACATCTATTGAGCATTAGTGTATGCCAGGCATTAGATAGACTGAGCAATTACAGAAAGATAAAATAGACCTAATTCCTGCCTTTTTAATGTCAACCAGAGGACATTATTAGAATGAATTTCCTGACTTTGGTAACAAATGTTGATGCAAAACTAGTGTGTGTGCATTTGTGTGTGCACATGGGGTGTGGATGTGGGTGTGGGTATGTGAGCATGGGTCCTGCTATCCTGATTTTAGAGTTTGGGGATCTTGGTGGCATTTTCCCTCTGCCTCGGAGCACTTCCTTTTACTGATTGGCAGAGAACACAGTGGGAGGGACAGAACAAACTCAGCTGCCAGTCAGCCAGAGATGGTCATTTTAGGGGGGTAGCACAGTTTGAGAGAAAAAAAAACATTTTTCTTAAAATTCTTCTCTTCCAAGGTCAGGGTGAGGATTAGGGCAGCTGACACTGGAATGGAAGAGAAAAGATAGATAAATACTTACACTTTTCCATTCCCCAATGTGGGCCAGACTATCTCTCTCCCTCATTGTGCATGTGTGTAAGTTTACTCTAATTCATTACACAAACACCAAAACTGTGAAACTTACAGTATGTTGACCTGTTCCCATGAACTCAGAGCAGTTCATACTCATATTACCCAATGTATTTTCCCAACACTCTCATTATGCTGATATTATGAAATTTGTTCATGGAAACCGACTCAAAGGTTAAGTGACTTACCCAAAGGTACTCGGCTAGAAGTGGAGACAGGCGGAGAAGCAGGCCTTCCAACTCACTTTTCCCACGTGATCAGGATCTAAAAGCACACTTAAATGGTGTTTCTAAAACCCTGGGGAAGACGCTGACCCTAGAGTTATTGCATACCATGAAAAATGCTGTCCTGAAAAACTGAATTAATTAAAAGTAATAAAATAATGAAAAATCAAATCCTTATAGAATTGAAGTTATTTCTAAAAACACTTACTCTTCAGTTCCACTCTAAAGTTAAGGAGATTTGGCTTTTTGAGACTACTGGCAATTATAATCCAAGTTATCTTTTTTTGGGGGGGGGAACTGGGGATTGAACTCATGACCTTGCGCTTACCAGGCAAGCTCTTGAGCCACTGAGCTAAATCCTCAGGTCAAATTATCTTCCATAAAGAAAGATAATAGCACATTTTCTTCAGTGACATAAAAATGATTACTGACTAAATAATGAGAATGATGTGTTGTGTTGATGAATATTTATTTCTCACTAGTAAATATTTGCTTATCTTTTTTTTAACTGTATCTTTCAGTACATATACGTCAGACCATTAGCTATCTCTACTGTGGTGGTACAAAGAAGAAAAGACTGGTATTTTATGTTTACAGTAGTCTACTGAAGTGTTTATCACAATGTTTTCATTTAAGCCTGGTATAGTTTTTTGTTGTTGTTGTTGTTGCTGTGCTTTAACCACTCAGCATAAAAGCTTAGAAGTGAAATACATCAAAATAGCTCAACAAAAATATTTTAAATATGGCAGCCTTCACTGGAGTTTAGGAAATAAATCTTTGAGCACTGTATAATAATTTATTCACCTGAGCTGTTGTTTCAGTAAAGTACTTCATTTTAGTTTCCAAAGAACTGCTAGTCATTACTAAATATATTTAAAAATCAAAGTAAAAAATGTTGCTTCATTCTGGCCAAATATCCTATGAAATAGTCAACTGTTAAAGTCTTCTTCATTTTGCATAAAAGACCAGATAGGTGATTATGGTTGTAGAGTTAATAAGAAGGGAAGTAGTGAATGGTTCACCACGGAAACTTTCGTGTCACATTGTCTATTTTGAGGGATCCCGTGCTGTAGGACAGTAACGGGGTGCTAATTCTGCATGCACACAGTGCTGTCCTACAAAGACATCAAGATTTGTAGGAAATCAACCCTCCAGCAGTCCTGGCAAGCCAGACTGACCCCAGCAAATGAAAATAATCAAAAGTAATTAGAAGCGTGCTGGACTACTCCTCGGAGAGCCGAGCAGGAGAGTAAACATGCCTGAATCCTCGAGCCACTGCGAAGGCCCATGTCTGAGCTGTTAGGTGCCCTGACCTTGTCCACATAAAGATGTGATTTATGAAGTGCAGGGCACAGCAGCAGGGCTTCTGTCTTCTCCTGGAGAACCAAATTACTGAGGTGGAGATTAACATGCTTTCAGTCGGGCCCATTTCCAGACCAAGGGAAATTTTTTATTTACATTTTTTTACCTTTAATTTCCTCTTTTCTTTTTAAACTGCCCTCCGCCTACTCGATTTGAAAAAGAAAAAAAAAGGGAAGAAAGGCAGAGTCCATCAAGAGTGACCAGACATCTCTGCTAGAGTGGTGGTGATAGGTGCTGGGGCTATGGACAGTCAGAGCTTTTTTTTTGTTGTTTATTTGTAAATTCATATTGTGTTGGACAGTTTTACTGGATTTCCCTGGTCAGAATCACAGAAATCATCTTCAAATCCAAAGATCCAAGCTTGTGAAAACTCCCCTGGTTAAGTGATACACATAATTAAATTTAAACAAAATATTACCTTTGATACCATGGCTTCTGATTCAGCTTCCCTTGCCTAAACATTATGTTTTATTATAAGGCAGCACTATTAGATAAAAAGATTGAAGGAAACTGTGGGTGGTAGAGAATTTGGAGGAGTAGGAGGGAAGACAAATTGGGAGAAATATTTATACACCAATCAGTGGAAAGTCTCTTGAGTTTTAAAGACACATTTATATTTTTTCTTATCTTTATCTCAGTTAGAGTAGGTAAGGTTTTACAAAATCCCATTCTGACATGGAAAAGGAAGCATTGATTTTCTTTTTAAACACACATCAATATCTATACACGAAGCTAATTTAATTACCAGGCAGTTATTGTTCAGCCAAATGTCAATTTCTCAGATTATTTCATGCTTCTTGACATGAACTGTACGAAACAGGATTTAAAAGGATGTGTATGAATGAAACTGAACTTGAGAAATGTAAAAATGCACTTTGTTCTTGAAAAGCTACCAAAAAAAAAAAAAGTGTTAAAAACATCAGGCTTGGAGTTCAGTGTACATGCAGCCACCTCAAGAAATCCAAAGCTGCGGAATTAAAGGAACTCTACTTAGGCTGAGGTTATAAAGTACCTTCCTCTATAAACCAGAAACAATGTCAGAGTCAATGGGAACATACTTTATTAACTTTATGGTATTGAAAACTGCCAGCAAGTTGTCTTGTTTTTAAATATTGTCCTCTGCAGAGTGTTACAGTGCTGTTTGTCCGCAGGAAGCCTATTAAAAGTGGACAGTGCAGTCATTTCATCTGGCTTTGGCTGGACTGCTTTTCTTTCCTTTAATGATGTGCTGGAATGTACCATGCCCATAGGGTCTCCATTAGCAGAACTTTTACTTCTGGGACAACCATGAAGTTTAAGGCTTAAAAGAGGCATCAGTTTACAGTCTTGTGGGAATCACTTGAATACTGGAGCACTAACTTCTTACTGCTTTAACTAATATATTGACTTATTTTAAATAAACAGGTACAATGAAGGGAGAGCAGTGGCCTTATTGAACATCTTTGGGCTTTTAAAAGATTCTGCAATCCACACAGCTGGGGTAGGAAGAAAGGGGCCTGAGGAGGGTTTATGCCCTTTTCAAACTAGGAAGAAAACACATTAACCTCTCCCACCCCAGCCCTGCCTGATCAGCCAAAGGGGGATCTTTACAACTTCCAGAAAAACTATCAGTTCACACTCAAACCTCCTGTTTTCCAGTGCCTCTTACCCAGTAAACAACAATTAACAGAGCAATAAAGAAAACACCTATCATTTTTTCTAGAAAACAAAAATCCTTTAAAAATATGATTCTCTTTTAAAAAAATACTGCTGATGAGACACCATTTCCCCCTTCCCCCAAAGCTATACCTGTTATAGTTTGTGCTCTCATCCGGTCTGGTCCCCTGAATATTTAGATCATCTATCCTGATACAGGTTTGCAAATTAAAGCTGGTCTGAGATTATAGTAAAACCATTATTTTTAATAGCCCATTTCAAGGGCAGCGCTAAACACTGCAGAACATGCATGTTACTGATTACAGCTGAGCAGACATCAGCTTTTGCAGATTAATTTGTAACTGGGAACTACTGTAAACAGATTTCACCTGAAATTCCAAGGAATAAAGGGTGGTGGTATTTGGCTCCTTGTATTTTAGAAATCTTCCAGTGGAAACCAAGGTACTGGGAGAAAAACAAGCCCCTCGCAAAAACCTTGTCCTCACCTATTTTACTTTGATGGGAGGAAATGGAGGGAGGTGCGTCTTGTCCCTCCTATGAGATTATTATTTAAAGAACAAGAAGGTCCCTTCAAGAGTAAAAAATGGCTCTTCTAGCGAACTGGGATTTCAGGACCCTTTCTTCAAATTTCAAGTTGTGTCAAAAAAAAGTGAGGCGACTCTGCCTTTTGTAAGTTACTGTTACATAACCAAAGGAGCGAGGCAGTAGTAGGGTGAAAGGAACGAGGGACAGAGATGGAGATGGAGATACCATGTTTTGCTAGCTTCCTTTGCCCAGATCCTTATGATGATTTCCTTTAGTATTTCATACAGTTAGTTTAGTGGAGAACACGCCTGATGATGACGAGAATGATGATATTAATACAACAACGATAATGATGAAATCTCTAGATAAATCTTGAAAGGTCTCGGAAAGTGCTGACTCTGGCTCTATTGGGAGAATTTCCCGGGTACAATTAGCCTTAGCCCAGGCCGGTACCCGCGGGCCTGCACTGGACCATGCCAGCGTCCGGGTGTGAGGCTGGGAAGGCGCGGGGTGGCTCCTGCGGCGCAGGGTGCAGACGGTGAAGGCTACGGCTTCGACTTTGGCTTCCGCAGTGGCTGCGGCTGCTGCTGCCGACCGGCGTGGGGCGCGTGGGGCGTGGGGCGCGTGGGGCGTGGGGCGTGGAGCGTGGAGCGTGGAGCGTGGGGCGCGGGGCAGGCGGCGCGCGGCGGCGGATTCACCTGGGTGGCTGAAGCCGCAGGCGCTGCTCTTTATTTCGGGGCACAGCGCCATCTACTGGCTTCCTGACGCACCTGCAAGTATCCAGATTTTGCAAGTCCGCCCCGCCTCCCCCACTCGTACCCAATATAAGGGGGAAAAACGCGGAGGCCCTTTCCACGAAATTCTAATTTAGTTAGGACTTGCTACTGATTCCACATGACCTTTGTCTCCCCACCGACGTTTCCTCCTTTTCAAAGCAGTCTTGCAAAGAGCAAGAAGGTGGGGGCTGCGGGGCCGGGCCTGGGCTGGGAGGGCTGGGGAGGCTTAGGACGCTGGGCTCTCAGACCCCCTGATCAGGCCGCACTGTCTGAAGCAATCGGTTCCCCAGATTACTTGTATTTAATACACAATGCATCATAAAACAAATCCCTCATCCTGACAGGAAGAAAATAGAACAGCTCATAGCTCGAGCCGGTCCAATTTATGGCTAAATTAAAAAAAAAAAAAAAAAAGCTCCTACAATGGGCAAGTTTAGGAAGGGCAGGAAATCAATGCTACAAACCCAGGGCTCTTAAAGGTTCTCAAGCGCCGAACTCTATGGGAATATCTGACCGGGTTTTAGGTTATTTACAAAGGATTTTTCCTGTCCTACCTACCACTGCTGTGCGATTTTCCCTCAAACAATGGCCATTATCTGAAATAACAGTTCAATGTCACAGATAACAGGCCACCAAAACGAATTAGTCACCACCTCTTGTCATTTTTCTCTCCCCCACATCCCTCCCTTTTGTTACTATTTTTGTTTTTAAATCAGCTTTGGGGGGGGGTATAGATCTGCTAGATGTTCACGTTTACTTGCACTTGGAGAAAACAAAAACTGGGTGGCACTCGTGTTGTCCCGGTTGGCAGATAAAGTTTAACGATGGCGCGCTCTGCAGCCCCTCTGCCTCCTCCGCAAGTGTCCCTAGACTTGCTCGTTTGCTTAATTTTCCATTGTTGAGCTGGAAAGAAGTTGGGTTTTATTTACTTGTTTTTAAGAAGTTTTCTGATTAGAAAACATTTATTTCCACACAAATGATGGGCTAAATAAATTCTTCCAACTTTGGCTACAAATGTATATAGACCCTTTGCAGTACCCATTGTCCTTCTACCAGTGCCTTTTCTGTATTCTGTTAATGTAAATTGACCAAATGTATGTCATAAAGTTATTAAACGTAATGTAATACTGATCGTTAAACATTTTTTTGCAGCAGTTGTAGTGTTAGAAGTTTAAAAATAATCTGGGTTGTCAAATTGCTTAATTCTACTTTGGGCTTTCATGGTGCTTTAATTAACGTATCAAAGAACATGGCCAAAACTCACCAGTCTTCAATCTTCCTAAACCCATGATACCTCATTTGGGCGAGGTGTAGGCAAATAATGTTTCAGATTTTAAAATCTCTTCTTCTAAGGAAAAAAAAATTGCGATTTGAAATTTTAACACGTCTTTCTACTGACTTAACTATAAGCATGGTGGGAATAAATTTGAGTACACATTTGAATTTAAAAATATCGAAAAGATACTTAGTAGAAAACGGGGAACGTATGTCAACTTTTTACTCTAGAGACTTCTGTTGGCTGAGAATTTCTGAACTAATTACGTTCAGTAGGAGCCAGCTTCCCTTTACCCTTAGCCTCATCTTCGTCCTCTCCTGCGCCCCACCCCACCCTCCAGCCTGCCTCATTCCTGCACCCTCGCACCCTTGAAGCCCCTCCGCCCCCTCCTCCCATCCCCCATCCTCTCTCTCTCTCTCTCTCTCTCTCTCTCTCTCACACACACACACACACACACACACACACACACACACGCACACACACTTACACTTGTGCTTTCAGGACATTGACACAGAGGATATTTCCCTGGGGAAAGAAATCCTGTCTGGCGAGACCTCCCCATTGGTTGTTTACCCGGAGAAATCTACATGTTTAAGGGGGATGGTGCATCCGTAATCAGTCTGTCCCTATAGGACTTGGGTCTTGGCGACCTTTTTGTGACCTCTCCCGCCAGAGGAGGCTGCTGTCACTTTAAAATTTACTGAAAGAAGAGCCCAGCTTCCGATCACTCTGGGCGGCTTCTCCCTCTCCCCGGGTTCTTTCTGGATGGCCGAGCAGATCTTCTTTAAAGAGACAGTTCATGAAATAGAAACCCGGAGGCTGAGCTCGGAGTTGCGAAAGGGGACGGTCCGGGAGGGTCCGGGACCGGGAAGGCTGCGGAGGAGCTGAGCTGGGCTCGCGCTGCCCTCGCCCCCCGGACCCCACCTTCGCAAACTCTCCTCCTCCAGCCCGTCCGCCCCCCTCGGGCTTGGGAACCAGAAGTGGAAGAAGTTTTAGTGGGTTTCAGATAACTTTCATTACACATCGGGCTGATAAGAGCAAGAGAAAGTGAGAAAAGAGGGAGGTGATGTGAACCAGAAGGAATAGCTGCGAACTCATTTAGGAAAGGGGGAAAAAAAAAAGCCAAAAGACACCCACCCCGGGTCACTCAGACGAGAGAAGACTTCATTTCTGGTCTTAAAATACACTGGTGGAGGACAATAAATCTGAAACGCGTGGTCCCGGCGAGCAGATCCTAGAGACGGACAAAGTTATCAGAGACCCATTTGGAAATCGAGACGCGAGGCTTTTTTTTTGTTGTTCTTGTTTTTTTTTTTTTTTTTTTTTTAACAACTCGAAAAATGTTCCTGGGGATCGTTTGAAAGGATTTTCGTGCATGAGCGTTGAGGGCTGCCGATTATTTTATTTTGTTTATTTTATTTCTTCTGTGATTGCCTTTTATTGCTGAGTTGAGGCCATAGAAATCTGAAGGTAAGCGAATTAAAAAAAAAAAGTGTTGGCGATGTGCATAGTTTGTCACTCGGGACAGTTTCCTGCCGGGCACCCCCTGTCGGGGCGCCCCCCGCGCGGCGCCCGGTTCCTCCTAGCGGCCTCGCCGAGCCCTCTGCTTATCTCGCTGCTGAGCCGCGATTTCCTTGTTCCTCCTGCGAGCGGCAGGGCTGGACACGGCTGCGGCTCCGGGTGGGTGTCCGGCCTTCGGTGGGTCGCTCCGCCGACTGTCGGCCTCGTTCCCTCGCGCTCTCCTCCGCCTCTCCCTCCCTCCGTGGGTCTGTCGGTCGGTATCGGGACGCAGAAGGTGGGGTTTGCCAAAATCTGAATTCCTGGCACCGGCCACGCGACTTTGGAGTCGCTTTCGGCCGAGTTCTCCCTTGCCAAGTAAGAGCTTGGCTGCCCAACCTCGTGTGCTGCTTCTCTCGAGAAAGTCACACTCGGACCCTTTGGCTAGGTGCTGGGGATTTTTTTTTCCCCTTTTCCTTTTGCTGGGGAGGTTTTGAAAGGGCCTTTCTCAAAAGTCCACCTACAGGAATTTTTTTTTTTTTAAGCTATCTTTGGACCTTGACAGCATTTAAAAACACAGGAGTGTATTAGATGAAATGACAGAAGATGCGCTATTGTTTTATTTTATTCGAGATTTCTGAGACAATTAAGACATTTGGGAGACAACTGCAGTTGCACTAGCAAATCAAAAGTGAATAATTCACCTGGGGTGGGGAGGGGACGTTTATAAAGAAAATTAAGCTTTTGTTTTGAGGCAAGAATATTGAGTAAGAAAGTTAATATGTTGGTGAAATCTTCGAATAATCATGTAACAGATTATGTAAAAAGACATTCTTTGGAAATGAATCTTTTTAAAAATTAACTTCGCTGTTGACAGTGGCAATGGCAATAATGTTAACACGGAATGAAATTACACCTAGGATTTTTTATGTGAAGCGTGTGTAATACTTCACTCCCTTCCCCTGCAAAAGGGGATGCTGGAAAGCCAAAGGGAGGGATGATTCTTGACTTTCAAATGAATAAGTTTTCCACTTCTTTCTGCAAATATGAGATGGAACTGGTGTTGCATTTCACTGGCTTCACCCTATTTCCTTTCTTAAATATTTCTCTAATGTGTCAGTATACCTGCCTGGTTTTTCACTAGTCAAGAAAACAATAAAAGGTCACCCAGAAATCAAAATCAAAACAAACAAACAAAACTCAACAACCCCATCGTTTCACTCAGTACAAATGTGCACTGTATTGTAATTTATGTGCTCTCTCCACATCTGGGAAAGGGAAAAATCTAAAATTGCTTTTTAAATTACTCAGCTATGAGGGTTAAGAAATACCTTAAAGTCTGCAATTGTATAAGTGGGAAATTGTTAGAATTTGTTCTCACTAGAAAAGATACTTAGGTATAGACTTCTTGTTTTTAGTGTGAAGAAGTGTCCTTGAAAAAGAGGACCTGTGTGTGTGTGTGTGTGTGTGTGTGTGTGTGTGTTTAGCAACTGCTATCTCTATTCTCTGTTTCCAATTTTTCCTTTTTAAATCCTGGGACTGCTCATTGCCCTTCAGTTGCCCCATGTCCAAGGGCTTATTCTTAGCTTCCCTTGACTAGAGCCCTCAGGACACTGGGTTCCTCTTGAAGTTTATGGTGAGTTAATGACTTGAGCCTACAACTTGGTGATTACCTGAGTTCTGTGCAGAACTGTTTTTTGTCTGTATACGAAGACTCTAGTTTTAACTTTATGTTGGTATAAATGCAGCAGAGTTTTGTAGGGATTATGTAATTCATTAATTTACATTCTAGGCTGCATCATTTAGTTTTTGATAGGAAACTTCCTCAACTTTGCTTTAGCTGATTGACATAACAGTACCAACCTTTGTAGTTGTGCACCATCAAGTCAAGACTCTAAAACTTTTAATATGGATATTGAAGACATTTTTGCTCAGGGGGAATCAGAATAGCTTGGTTTAAGTATACAAAACTTTATAAATGGAAGTTTCTCATTCCAATTTTTGTTCATAATTGTCCTAAGTAATATTAAAATTCAATACAGGCCAAATGTGAAAAATAACAAAACACAACCAGCTATGGTAATGGCAATGTATTAGAATATATTGATATATATTTATTTATTCACAAGCCAGTTTTGTTAATTTGCTTACTGGATGTAACACAAAAATAAGGATTGGCATGTATTAGCTAAAACCTTAGGTTGCCATACTTTGCATAATTGTTTACCTATCTATGGATAATTTTCATGTTTTTCTTTAGTTTGGTTAAATGCATTTATGAGGCAAATCTTATGTCCTTCAACTAAGTGTGTGATTTAATTGTTTCATGGTGAAAAAATACAAACTGGAAAAGGAAAATTTAGTAATATTCACATTACAGTTTTAAATGAATTAAAGTATGAAAATGTGAAAATACAAACTTACATGAGAAGACTGTCTAAACCTAAAGTGGTACTTAGTTATCCAAATAAAAATATTGACTGTTTAGCTCAGAAAAATATTAATATGTGCTCTTAACATTGTTTTTTGTAAAGATGCATCTGATAAAATTATGAACACTCAGTCATGCATAATAGCAAAACAAGCGTGTCTTGAAATTAATCATTTTTTTGTAGTAACAGTTTCTTTATTCTTTTTACAAAAAGCAGCATATTGTCATTTACCAGATAACTGATTATTTTCTCACTATGCGTGCTGTCTGACTTTCTTCTTTTAAGGATTCAAAGAAGGCATATACATTTCAAAGAAATGTTTTTAAGAACCTGATCACCTTCATGAATGGAGCAATATGGCCATTGATTGTTCTCATCTTCCTCCTTCTAGATCTTAGATGAGTTTTGCAATGTCAAGTTCTGCATAGATGCCAGTCAACCAGATGTAGGAAGCTGGCTCAAGTACATCAGGTTCGCTGGCTGTTATGATCAGCACAACCTCGTTGCATGCCAGATAAATGATCAGGTATGTTGTAAAGATTTTCTTGTCTTTCTTTGAGAACACTAAAGTATCAGCGAAGCCTGAAGAATAAAAATAACAGTGTGCCGCAGTAGACCCTTGTGGCCTGTTTGTTGATGTGATAGAAGGTAATGCACAAATGTAAGAAAAATGCAAAACAAAGTCACTTTCAATACTTTGTTTCAGTACTACTTTCTTTTAGTACTACTCTCTTTGGGTAGTTTATTCACTTTGTCCTAGTGCCCTCATAAATGCTCCAGTTTTCTTAGTGTAAATGAAATGATTTTTAAACCAAGTGCTCATTTATTTTTCAGTGTTCTTTACGTTTTTTTCTTTACCATCACTGTAGGTATATTCACAGAAAGTACTGAGCTAACAAAAAATACTCTGTGAATTTATGCAGAAATTGGAAGGAGTATATTTGAAATATTTTATAATTTTATTTGAAATGATAGACATATATATGACATCAATCAAACTTATCTAATTATTCATTTATATTGATTTGCTTAATTATAAGTGAAAATTTAGGATAATCAGAATACTGTTTGTTTTGTATATGTGAAAAAGTTAAAATATCATTATTGGAAATCATGTTGTGACATTATGGAGGACCATGCAGTGAGGTGGACTTCAATAACAGTAACTATGAAACAAAGACCATGGCAACATCATGAAACATACTTAGAACTTATTAATATTAGATCATAAATTTTTAACTTAGTATGGCAATATCTAAAATAACAAGAAGTTTATTTTAGTCTGTTCAAGTCTTGTTTTGTAAACATCATTTGGTTAGAATTTAATTATATTATAATCATTTATTCCTTTTATGCAATGCTTTTTTAAATCAAATACGTTTATAAGACCATATTGAAATGGGTGCCTGGCAAATCTACTATGAGATCACCACCAAGAAAAAGAAAAAGTTTAATTTAGATGCTTCCAATTGAAAGCTGCTAAATAAAGCTAACTTAGTATGGTCTAAGACTCACTTTCAATCATCATTATGAAATTTTTTTTTGGCATTTTACCAATTACCAGATAATTTTTACTGGCTAAACTATAGAAGGAGTAGTAAATTGTAAAATTAGGTTTAAATAACAATCATTTTAAAATCTTCAACATATATCAAAAATAATAAACCGATGAATTGGTGTTTTTCTCTTTGCCGTAAGAAAACATGAGGCATTATTGACAAAGGAAAACATTATTAAATCAGCTATTGATTATAAGTAGCAAATATCCCAGGTCTTTCATATGAGTTACTGTCATCATCAGCAACATTTTTTGAGGGCTCACTATTTGTAGAAGTAGGAAATAGATAGTTTTTATAAATAAGAAAACTTTTTTCCCTATAAAAGGAAGAAGAGGTCCTCAAATACCTTTAGAGTGAAATATTGCAATTATATCATAATAATTATCTGCTGTTCATGTTTACTGACAATAGGACTTATTTCCACAGAAAGAAAAAAATGATTGTTGAATTAGTGAAAATACGATTTAAGAATGGAGCTTGTAGCCAATATAAGCCCACATATAGCCATTTTTTCATTTAATAAATATGTGTCTAATATTTTATTATAAATTTGTTCTTGTCATTGGGAATCTTGATTGCATTAAAAAGGAAAACTGTTTCACTGTTCCTAACTGTGAATTAGATTGCTTATTAGAATAGCCATTTAAAATTTTACCATAGTTATTTTTAAAGTACACATTATAAGAAGTATTGTGTTTTCAAAGAAAACATTCTCACTTCATACCTTAATGAAGCACATATTTACTTACTGTAACTGATGAACCAGGGAAAATGGCTAATCCGAACAAACATATAAAGCTAACGTTAGATGCATACTTATTATTTCTTTAAATACTCATTTTTAATTTCTGTATTATGGTGGCAAAAATCTAAGATGGTTACACAGTGCATATCAGATAACATAATTGTGAAATTGATATTGCATGGTCAAGTAAATTCACCCATAAACAACAAGAGAGGAAAGTCAGAGGTAAAAGTCAGATTTGTGTGGTAGGTATATATATATACAATCACACTTAGCTCAGTTGACAAGACAAAGGAGAATGGACACCCAAAAAGTGTATGCATATATTATAAGCATATCATAAGCTTATATACATTTTCTAAAAACCAATTAAGACTAGCTATTCTAGACAGCTTTGAAATGTGAATGTTGGACTAGGTACAATGATAAAAGAGCTGACTAAAGAGATTCTCTTGGTCTCTTTTTTCGCTCTCTTTTCCATGAGGAATAGGAGTTGCCAAATGGTGAATAAGCACAAGTCTCCACATAATGAACATTCTCATTGTGTGTGAGGTTATTTAACATCCAGACATAGAAAGAGACCCTGGATCAGGAGTAATTATTAAACATTAAGGATGTCAACTCACCTGTAGGACACAAAAGCAAATATAGCATTTTAGAAGAAATTGCAAAAGGTATTTCATTCTGATTCTTTAAAGGAGCTGAGGTTTGTAAAATTAATTTTAATATCATGACAGGTATGTATCTTAGACTCCAAAAAGGAAAGAATTTCAAATGAATCTTTCAACTACAATTTAATCATGGTAACGATTGGATAATCTAGCAAAGAAAAAGTTTATAAGAACAAAAGTGTATATAGTTTACTTTTGCAAATATATATATATATATATATATATACATATATACTTAAAAATTCTCATATTGTTGATTGAGTTGAACAAATTTGAATCATTTTTATAATGATATGGAGGAGCTCCATAAAAAAAGATCTATATGCTTGCAAAAGTGATAACTTGGTAGTGGTGGGATTCTTTAATATGTTGGATAAAACCCATATTTGATTTATTGGGAGGGTATGGTTCTATGTGATTTGATTTTTAAGCACAGTTGTTAAAAATGTAATTTGTTTTATATCATAAAAATAAAAACAAAGACTATTCACCTAACATTTCCCCAGTACTTTGTCACATGCATTTTCATCTGAGGTGATTTTCCTTGGTTTAAATTTTCCAATAGATTTATTTGAGTTATTTTATTTCAGGCCAGAATGAGCTCTGACAGCTTTTCTTTTTTGATGGTGCTTCCCAGAAAGTCTCCACTTGTGTGATTTTAGATGTCTCATTCATTTCCCATTTTAAAAATTATTGTGGTAAGGTGATCTATTTGGAGACAGAAATTCTGAAAGCACAAGCATCACTGCTAAACGCATATTTTCTTAATAGCTTTAGTCTGACTGATATTGTTATTCCCCCTGAAAATGTTTTAACTATGGTAATTTATCTGTATAAAAGAAGGCCACACCAAAAACGCTAGTAAATTGACACCACGGTCACACTCAAGTCATAAAATAGTGGTACCATTAAAAACACCCAAGGCCCTTGATCCCTGATGTTCTAATTATTTCCCCCCCATTCCTTAAAATATCTGTACAATACTACATAGTACTCCATAGTTCTACATCTGTGGCACAGTGGTTAAGCTATAACGAGACAGACAATACTTAAAGCACTTTTACATTTTACCAGTGTAAAGTTATCCTTGGTTGCTTTCAGGAGCAAGAACTGCCACTGAGACATAGAGTCGGGCGGGAGCAAAAGCAGACAATTGAATGAGGAAAACTCTTCCACACTAGGTCCTCAAGGGGACTAATACACAGAGAAGGCATAAAAATGGTTTATCAATTATTCAGAGGTTCCATTTATATCTGAAACACCCATGTATTTAATAAGTAGCACAAACATCTAAATAATTTACTGAGTTTTTAAAAATCTGGATATTTTGATAACTTTCCCTTTGAAGTCTTGTAGATGTCTTCCCTTTACAAACCACATTGATTGGTGGATGTCACGCATTTCTTTAGATTTGGTCTCATCATGATCTTGCCTTTCCTTCCATCCTTTAATATAACCCTCTTTAAGCCCACATTTCTTTATCTTTCACCTAGATCAAAGGCAGGGCTACCCACTGACTGCCTGTTATCCTCAAAAAATGCCATTTCTCATCTTTGAACGTATTCACAAAGTTTGTGTACTTGTGGAATAGTTTTATTCTAACATTACTTTATGGTGAAGACATATTGGTTATAATCAAGGAGGTCATGAGGACACAATTTATGTAGGATGACTTTAAACTTAATACCTGTCTTTCCACTTAAGACAATGAGAATGATCTGGGTGCGTGTTTTGGGATAATATTTTATATCTGTATGTATTCTGCTCCATTGAAGGACCACTATTTCATTTAAACTCATGATCTGCTCTAATATGGTCTTCAATGAAGAATAAAGTTCTCAGAAACTCAAGACATTATTAATCTTGTCATTTACACAAGGTGATAAGTCCTTTCATTTTTAAACAGGCCCTTGACAGCTGGTATTTAGTAAGTAGAGTAAGAGAAGTCTCCTGTTCACTCTGAATAAGAAGAAATGTGTCAATAAGAGATTATCTAATACCTGTTACATGTTTTGAAAAAAATGAGATATAGAAGAATGAGTGCCCCTTAGAGAACACAAAGTCAGAATTCACTTAAGAGATTCTGCCAGGTCCCTTGTGGTTAATGAATAGCAGCAAGACTGTATAGTGTTTTCAGTCGGAACAGACATTGTTCTCATTTGTGCTTTACCTTATAAAGTTTTAACTGCTTCCAGGACGATCATGGCTGATTTGGTGCACACGCTTTCACTCGCCTTACGTTCTTGTGAGTGGTTCTATCAGATTGTGTGACCCTAGAACGATATTATTGTTGGAAGCTTATTATAGGCTCAGTTATTAAGTTACTTTCTTTGGCTTTTTACTGAGGCAAAAAATCTACTTTCCAGCATCATTTAATTAATACAATTTGTGCAAAACAGTAAGGTAAATGATGATTTGTGTAAAAATCAAAAATGTAATTTGTTAACGTCTTCCCACTTTTTAAAAATGTTTGCCTCTACTGTCAGGCAATTTGTTAATTTTTCTCTTCATTTACAAGGATTTCTGTCTGTATTTTGTATGATTTCTTTTGATGTCAAAATTATTATTGGCTTTGGGCATTTTCTTTGCTTTGCTTTTAAGTCAAGTTCCACTTTTATACTAAAGTTATGTTCTGCTGTTTTAAGATGAATGCCAGCTGGCAATACCCACAGACTGTCTTTCTGAACAGTGCCTAAACTGACTTTGGGGGATATTGCCTGGCTGATAAGTTACTTTCCTCATGCGAAGATGAAACTCTCCCAGACATGGTTTGCTGTTTGACATTTACATGATCACACAAACAGCACTGCTTCCTCCTCTCATGTAATCCCAAAACACAGCACTGACAAATTCACAGTAAAATTTTTATTAAGATTCACAGACCACATATGTTGAAAAAGAAGGTGACTTAAAATATCATATGCTAATTTTTTTACTAGTTAGTGTTGCACATATTCATCACCTTTCATTCAGGAAGATCTCAGGGATCATTTTCAGCTATTTCTGAGTTGTACTGACAAGGTAGTCATCAGAATGCTTCAGAAGCCATCATGGAAAAGACACAAGAAAAGCCTCCAGCTTATTAGTGACAAACCCAAAGATGGTCTTTAGCTTTCTTATCATTTAATAATGTAATGTTCACCACACATTCAAAAACCATTCAGTACGATCATCTGAGGCTTTTTATAAAATCAAACAAAATAGCCAATTTAAATCAGGTGGCTAATGGATATTTCTTGTTGGTTCCATAGAGAGATCCTTCCAGGTTATTTAAGAGACAAATTACAGGGCTTCTAGGCTGGGTCCACTGTAGGTTCTGTGTGTAATAATAAGTATATCTTTATCACTTGCCCTATTTATACAAACTATAGTCAACCATCAGCTTTCTCTGTTTTGTTTTATTCAATAAATTATACTTGGCTTTCTCTTCATATTATTAGCAAAGAGCTAAAGGTATATAGAAAAAAACTTCTCCAATAACATTTGGTCCAGTAGATACTCTTTATTTTTCATTTTAGAAGCAGATGCATCTGCTCAATACATGATTTTTCTCAATATATTCTTGGTTTTAGACTGTGAGACATATACAAGTTACCTCCTTCTCTTTGGGGAAATTAAGCATGGATTATTTTGGAAAAGTTTGGTCATGATAAAGCTAAGATTTTGTTGGACAAATTTATGTTCTGCCATCAATCTCTGCCTGCTGAAGACACTTCTCTTCACCTCTTACTAAAATTAGGCTCAGAAGATAGTAAAATCCTTCCTCCAGAGGTCAAAAAGCTTGACATTACTTTTGCAGTCCTAAAATGGGATGTCTTATATTGTTATGAATAGATCAAGGGTCCAGACGATGTTTTCTGAGGCCTTCATACATGTGCATATTTTATCTGAGGACTGATGCTACCTGTCTGCAGCACCAAGGCAGATCAAATGCTTTGTTCAGATGTATAAACCCTCTTGTTCCAAATGTGAAAGTTCCATTCATAGGGACACATTGAATGAAGCTATAGAAAATAAAGCTTTTAGGTCAAATGTTGAAAGCTGCAGGAGGAAGAAATGAACTGTCAAGTTCAAAGGAAAAAGACAGCAGTAGTCTGAAAAAGTTGTCTCTCAGTACAGATTTTTTTTTAGGGAGTATATTTCTCTATTATTTCAATTATTACAACTTCCTGAATAGGTTGAAGGTCATTCATAATTCACACTTCTGTCATTTTTAGACATGCCAAATGCAGTCTATTAAGTATAAATAAAACTTCCAGTGCTTGAGCAGGAAAAATAAATGGGTATTAATAACAATGAAGTCTTGTTCATCTTTTAAAAAGTAGATGATGTGTTTTCTTTCTTTCTTGTTTTCCTCTTGTACATTGAATTTTCCGTCTGTCTCAATAGTAAAAACATAAAATTTAAAATCGATCCAAGCATAGCAAACTGGTCTTTAAAAGGCTATTCTGACAGATTCTGGATTTGTGCTTGATCATGCGTTATTACCATTTATAAATGCAAATGGTAACATCGTGAAGCTGATAGAGGATCTGGATGAATACAAGCCTTGATAATGTCAAACTGAATTGGCCTGAAAAACCTATTAATTTTTCAATCAGAATACTTAGTAGTGTCCAAACTTTCTTTAGTACTATCCTTTTATCTTAAATATAAAAAATTATTGACATTTAATTTCAATTAATTTCAATTCCAACTATTTTTTGAGATTCATATAACATAATGTATAATTGTTACTGAAATATTTATAATTAGAATGAATCATATCATTAAATACTTATAGCACACATAATTATATATAATATGAGATTACTAATATTTTATACAAATTTTAAAATTCTTGCAAAATATATGCATCACCACATTTGTATTTCATATGCAGAATATATCATGTAGCCAGTTGTATATATGTTTATATATAGCATTGTTTGAAAATATACTTCTTAAAGTCTAAAACTTGCTAAATCAAATCACTGGTGTCTTTTCTTCTTAACTCAACTTTGTGAGTATTAACTGAGTGGATATTCCCTTTACATTTGGAACTGGTTACAGAGTTTAAGATAGATTTAGTATAATAATTATGTGCAGAGCATTTAACTCCTCTTTACTTGTATAATATATTTATTCCTTAAGTTGTGAATTTTTCCAGTAGGAAAAGTGAACAATTTTGGGATTTTTAGTATTATTTTCAACTGCCTTAATGTTTTAGTGATTAAAATAAATATTCAGAAATTTTGCTAGTGTGTTATTCTAATAAATTTTGAAAATAAAAGAATGTGAAGAAATGTGTTATTAAGACATTTCTATAAATACTTATCTTTATAAATTGAAGTGTCCAGAGAGCCAAGTATAATACCCATACTTATGAAGAAATGTAGCATTCTGGAAAAATAAAAAGAGTCCAGCAAGATATTGAAAAATTAATTTTTATGTGTTAAAATTATTTTCAAAAGTTTTAAGTATATGGAGAATTAGATGATATGCAGATAATGTTTTGATTCTGGATTTTAGTATTAGCTACCAAGTACAAAATCCTGGAGGAATTAACACAGTCTTAAGATATTCATCATGAATTTTTTTTAAAAAAAATAGAATTTTCTTATATTAAAGGATCCATTCCTCCATTCTATCATTTTCTATTGCAAATAATTGAGTTATCCCTTCTAATAGAGCATTCTGAGACAGAAAAATAATAAACAACTGTTTTGTATCAAAATTATCTAAGTGTTTAAAGTTTTTGAGCTTCTTTTTATAAACTTGAATTCATTATGTATTTCAGATTCAGAATATTTTAATTTTGGAATCAGATAATTTTTCCACAAAAATCTGATGGAAAGGAAGAACTGATAACTCTTTAATGAAATTTGACAAAAGAATTGATTCCCCTTCATTTTTTTCCAACATAAAAACCAGAGAGGTTATATCAGTGTCTGTGCTTGTGGTGCGTAACTCAGATGATATGATCCACAGGACCACAAAACACTTTTCCAGAAGAAAGAGTGATTTTGAAAATGCAGTGATTTTAAAGACATTTAAAATCCAGTTAAGCATACAAATCTGTGAGAAAATCTGCATCAATCACGTCGGTGCTTTGTTGCATTTTTATTTGCTGAAAGATCTATTTTATACCATAAAAACATAGATGTGGTATCTTCCGGAAGGCTTGATTCTTCCAAGATTATATTCCATCATTTCCCCATGAATTGTTTTAAGACAACAAATTCTCATTTTGTTTTTATTGAAACTACTCTTCTCATTTCACAAATGCTTGCTGGTTTATTATTGTTGTTGTTGTTAGAAAGCAAATTTACCTGTAGACATCTTTGTATTCAAGTGTTCAAATTTTGCTTTTGAGATATTATATTTAGTGAAGAAAAATATAATTTTACTTAAGTGTCTCTGAGATCCCAAGGAATGAAAGATAGTGAAGATTATCAATGGTACAACACCTTGAGAAAAAGCCTAGCTTTGTACGGGTGTGGTAGATGGAACTTCCAGGCACATTCTTATTGCTATATGAGGAAGCAAGCCCAGAATTTGCCCTCATTATGTCTGGAGCTTGCCAGTTCTTTTCAAACTTCAGTTTCATGAGCACCATAAAAATTCACTTAAAATCGAAAAGAACACCCTGAAGTTAAAATCCACTCTGCTTTGCCTTGCCTTTCATGGCCTGGAATGTCACCTTTTACCTCCTGTAAATAAAGCCAACATCAACACTCTTCCATGCCTTTTATTTTTTATGCACTCAATATTCTTCACATGACAATCTGGACACTTAAAGGGAACTTACAGTGATGATCTATGTTCTTGCAAAGAGAATTGTCTTTATAATATATAGTTACAGCATATTCGTCATTTTCTTTTGTTCCTTGGACTGTTCACATTGGTTTGAGTAAATCTAAAATGGAATTAAAAGAGACATGATTAATAGTAGACTGCAGAGAAATAATGATATCATACTACTTTCTTAAAATGACCTGGCGTGTGTGTCTATGTAGCATTCCCCAACAGAGACAATTGTACTGTTTTACTGTCTTGCAGGGCATTGTCTCTTTAACCTCACTATTTCCGAGAAGCCAACCAAAAGTTCTAATATGTCACAATTCAAATGTCAACATGTTGTTGGAAAGGAAACTAATAAGTTAAACCTGTGAGAGATGCCAAAAAAGAGGTGATTCAAACTGTTGAGAGAAGTCTATTGTTTTGTAAGGGGAAATAGAACTCTAGAATAAAACAGAGTACTTATAGGAATTTAACTGGAAGGGTTAGGGAAAAAAGCAAATTCACTCATTATTGTTCATTTTTTAATCTGGTAACTTTTTGGGAAGAACTATTTCTCTCAGTATACCTCCAAAAAGGAATGTGAAGGTTAGGCATTAGATACAAACTACAGATTTACTGTTTTTCATAAAAACAGTTCACGACAAGGAGTAAGTTTCCATAGTTATGAATTCTATCTTTGGACAGAGAAAGACTTAAATTACATTAGGAAATTGTGTAGCCCCATCTTATTATGTTTGCCATTATTTTCTGTAAAGAAACTTCGAGTCATTAATCTACTATTGAATGAAAAAATTAATTTGTTTTGATAAGAAAGGAACTATCATAAAATACTCCTCATTGAGGTGTTTTTCCAATTTAGTATAATTTCGTGATCTAGTCTTTTTATAAAAAAGTAAACAATTGGACTTTAGAGCCACCTACTGGAATAAAGAGGCACATACTTATGTTTAATGTTCTCAGATTTTCAGAAGATAAACAAATATGTAAATACAATTAAAGTATGGGCATTTCTCTTGCTCTTACGAGACATTAATTTGTCAGCTTTTCTCAATTCAAAATACCAAGTGGGTCCTGCAAGAAACCATAGCTAACAGCAGTATCTTGTGAAATCATCTTCCTGTTTCTTGGTTGGGTTTACCAATTTGTTATGTGTTTTTTCCTCTTCTTTTGTTAGTTTTGTTTTAGTAGTGTTTTTGTTTATGTTCATGTATAAGTGCTACCCAGGAATTTAGAATATAGGGGTCAATTTTTTTTGGTGGGACTTTGCAAGTATATTGTGGCAGAATGTGATTACTAGTATTTTCATGCAGTTAATCATGTAGCTTCATTGTTTACTTCCAAAGTCTCTGGCTGCTCATGAAAACTGTTGCTTAATAAATCTTAGAATAAAATGAAAGACTAAGAATAATTTTATTGTAAAATGAAAGACCATCTTGAAGATTTTCATGCCTAAATGCTGTTATAAATTTTGAAAATCTCTAATGCCTGGAAGTAATCATTGGTCAATGGCTGGCCTAAGTTACCAGGCTGCTTGGGGAAAGGTAAGGAGATCCTGTAAATTTCTCATCATGTTCTTTCCACATTGGCCTCACTGCTTCTCAGTCTGTCATTAACCTTCCGGTCCTCCACACTTTGCTAGAAAGCAGGGAGAATAAGCACCACCCTCAGCAGCCTAAAAAAAGTGAATCAGTAAAGGCCTACCACCTGTTATTGCTTTCAAAGAAGTGCAGTCAGGAGTTGGGGAATGAGAATGAAGGCCGTTCCAGGGTCAACAGAAGAGGGATTCATTGTTTAAAAAAGAAGATATGGTATTTTGATTCTGTCCTGTTGAGACCTTGCTGATTTCTTATATCATATCATTCCCACCCATTAACTTCTGAATATCTTGCTAAAAAGGTGTTACTTTTGTTAATTTGCTAAGGGAGTAGCTCAAATTTAGCGGGGCTCCTACTAGATAATGTAAGTCAAGATTTAGTTCTGGATGTGTGTGGTTTGCTAGGCGCTTTGACAAATTCAGAGATGGAGAAGTTCTTTGTTAAACATAGATAGGTTATATGTGACCCAGCAAATCTAATCTTGAATTAAGAAAATTTGATTTATGAAGTTGTATTTGGAAAATATTTGTGAACTGGCTTGAAAATCACAGCTTTCTGTTTGACACCAGTGGGTTCATTTTTAGTAAATAAAAATAAAACACGATTCTTTTAGTAATAAAAAGGAATATGTTTGTTAAGATAAAATGTATAGATATCTCAGTGTATATCCTGACCTTTGCCAATATTCACTTCTCTGTCTTTCCTGCCCTACCCTTTTTGATCCTTGAAGATATTCTATAGAGTAGTCGCAGACATTGCGCCGGGAGAGGAACTGGTGCTGTTCATGAAGAGTGAAGACTATCCTCATGAACCCATGGCGCCGGACATCCACGGTTAGTGCCATGCACAGCGAGGGCCTGTTACCCTGATTTGGAGATTTGCAATATGGTATTGCAAAGAGTCCGTCACACTTGACATTTGGGTATTTGCTTCTCTGACTATTCTATATCAATTTTAACAAATATATTCTTTTGGAGTGGCTATTTTCTTTGTTAGTTCTTTGGCTGATATTATGATGAAGTTAAAGTAAGGAGAGGACTTCCCTGAAGTGCAGGTCAAGGGAATTTTGAGTATTTGTTTGGAGACATCACCTTAAGCCTTTTGTCAATGCCTTAGATGGTGAGAATCTCTCTACCATGTGAGAGTCATTTCAGGGAGCCCCTATATCTTGCAGATGTTTTTCCATTATATATATATATATGTGTATGTATATATATATATAGTTACTATTATTATTATTGGGAAAAGTGTTTCTGTGAACCCATAGAAAGTGGGGAGGGGAAGATACAGATGAAAAAATTTTACAGCAAGTAGAAGTTTTATTTGCCAAAGACCTATTCTAAATCAAAATGTGGAATCAAAAATAATAATAATTAATATGTATGTTCAAGTCGTATTACAGGAAAACTCTACTTGTGTACATTTATAGTATGAAATGAAAATTTAATAATTTTTTTCCTTCCTCTTCTTCTCTTCTAATGTGATTCGGCTCTACATAATATAGTGGTATCTTTAGATAATATAGTGGCATTTTGTTATTGGACGGACCACTGGGAAGTTGCCCATCCAATCTATCAGACAGGGTAGGATCACATTGCCCTCCATCCCTTCAGCATTCCAGAGGGGAGAACCCCAGCTTTTGCCTCTGTACCTGCATGAAAGAACCTGCTAGAATTTGCTGGTTTTCTTGAACATTTTTTTCCTTTGGTCAAACTATATTCTGATATAGTTATATCAGTTATGTTTTGTGGTGCCTATCATTACTCATGTTTTTTTCTTGGAAACTCTGACTTTCAAATAGCTTTAGAAATCTAAGGTTTCCAGTTGGCCTGGTAGAGTTTGAGCCTGAGTAGGGCAGTCTGACTGATAGGTAAGGACTTGCCAGTTTTAGTTGCTCAGTTGATAAAAATGAAACCGGGACTTTCTCTGATCTTTCATACATCCATGAACATTAGATCTAAAATGTTAACAGTTATTTTTTGAAATACAAATGATTAGTTTACTACCCTGAGAAGGCCTAAGTGACCATTCCTCTTTTGGGCCTGCCATTTATAAATTACCTTCCTTTAAAATGGTTTTGAATTATTAGCTGCTTCTTGTTTTGAATGTGTCATATCCACATTCATATATACACTATATATTTATATAGAAGGCTTATAATGTTTAACTGGTGATTTGTGTTTTATGATTCTAGGATTTAACTTAGGAACAACATAATAATGCACTTGTATTGCCCTCTTACTATATGTTAGATATATGCTTTCCATATTATTGTCTGGTTTAATCTTTTATACATAGACAAAACCCATTAGAGTAGAATAATATCCATTTTACAGGTAGAGAAAATGAGGCTTATTAAGGCTAGGTAAATTGACTAGTAAGACCACTTCGGAATAAGTGTGGGAGTCAGTGCTCAAAGTAAGATCTTCACTGTCTGTTATGTAGTCTGGAGAGTTTTATTTTCTGTTTGGACTCCTGAGTGAAATCTAAATACAGATCTTAAATACATGAATAGCATCACAGACTACAGGAAATGTTTCTCTTAATGAGTTAATGTCATTGAGATTTCTGCCTCTAGAGTTGAGCTGTTTTATTTTAGAATCACTCCCTCTTCCTTAATTCCCTATGTCTAAAGTAGACAAACTATTGAGTCTATATAATGATTCCTTTACCATTTTGATCCCATTTTTATGGGTTTAATTTACATTAAGCCAATATCTTAGACAGATTACACAAGGAAGTACCATTGGGCATTTCTGCTGGGCTTCTCACACTGCAAGTGGGTGAAGTGATTCTAAAAACCAAGTCTGATATGTGTCCGCTTTCTAACTTTCAGTGGTTTTCTGTTCCCTTCTTTCTATAAACTTAAATAGCTCCTAGGGACCTGCCAACCACTCTATTTCCCACGCCTTCCTTACATGCATTCTATAAGCCTGCCATGTGTTACTGCAGGTTTATCTTTCTGTGAAAGTGCTGTGTTCTTTGATGACTCCATCCCTGAGCCAGGCCACTCCCAGGCCTGAGATGAGCCCTCCTCAACCACCACTTGACTGGTTCTTATTCAGCATATTGCTTTTTCTGAACCACTCACCCCCAGATTGGATGGATTGGACGTATTACTCTGGGGTTCATTAGGCCACATTCATGCATTGCTCGTGAAGAACATCATAGTTCTTTGCTTTGTGTATCTCTTGTGTGTGTGTGTTTTTAATGTGTTAGTTCCCTAGCAAAGTGCATGGCATTTGGTAGATGACTAAAATATTTCCTCACAAACATTTAGTCCACAAACAACTGAAGAATAACATCTGCTTGTCTATAGGTCTACAAAACAGGCTTATTTGTCATGTTGTTTGCTCTGGGTGTCTTTCAGTGTGCTGGGCTGTTTCCTAGATGTTTGTGATTGCAACTGTGTGCAGGGTGTGGTCTGTGGAGTGGGAACACAGCTATCAAAATGGAAAGGACAGAAACAAGACTCTGCTACTATTTTTTTAACTTTATTGATTTAAAGTGCAAATTGATGATCTGTTTGCTATTTAACAGAACTGTCAGTTAGCACTCGTCCTGGAGTAACATGAATTGGTAATAAAAACATCTTTTGTTATGTTCTAAGTGATGATGCACATTGAAGCATTGCCATTTTAATGATAGTAACAGGCTTAGTCATGACTCAGGTAAGATCCTGTGTCCCTGAGCCTTCCAGGAAACATGGCATTGGCCTAGGGAGCAGTGTAGAGGGCAGGGATGGGTTCAAATCATGACCCGACCATTGGTTCTCTCCTTAATTACTTAACTTGTCTTAAAATTGGAATAAAAATCAGACTTACAAATTTTGTACTCAAGTTTTAAGGAACATCAGTGATCCATGTAGTAGCCTGAAAAAACAGATGACGCTTAATATGTGGCAATGATTACTTTTGGTATTCTAGGATCCTAGAAAGTTTTAATCATGAAGTTTCATCTGATTAGTTATACTGTAGCGAGAGTAATTATTTATGCTACTGTTACAGATTCTCCTCTGGTTGTTTACATATATTATTTCTAATCCATGTTGAAATTGACATTAAAATTGCAATTACCTAATTTGAAGTAGGTCTTATATAATTTAATAAGACAACTAGTTTGTGGTAGCCATTCCAGACCTGACCACCTAATCCTAGGAACACCTGAATTGTTTTCACAGAAGAACGGCAATATCGTTGTGAGGACTGTGACCAGATCTTTGAATCCAAAGCTGAACTAGCAGATCACCAAAAGTTTCCCTGTAGTACACCTCACTCAGCATTCTCAATGGTGGAAGAGGACTTTCAACAAAAACTTGAAAGTGAAAATGATCTCCGAGAGATACACGCCATCCAGGAGTGTAAGGAGTGTGACCAAGTTTTTCCTGATTTGCAAAGGTTAGAGATGGCATGTTGCACCACAAAACTTGTATTTACTCTGTAATAAATTAGTATGCTGAATTTTGAGAATTTATGGAGTTGGAAATGCAGAACTTCAGTGTGCTAATGATATCTTCAGAAATCATTAAGATTTACAGCGGAGATAAAACAGGTTATTTTGTGTTCAGGTAGAAAATAATGTGTTAAATTATTATTATTATTATTTTTGCAATGCTAGGGATCAAACCTAGGGCTTTGCATGTCCTATACTACTGAGCTATATCCCTACCCCATATATATCATTATTCAGGTAATATTGAGAACTGAAGAATTGTCTTTATAGTGAATGATACTTTATAGGGAAAGAAAAAAATCTAAAGTGCTGGAAAAAATATACTAATTACAATATAGTCATATACCAAGAAATAGAAAGGTTACACTTAGAACTATTTAGATGATAAAAATGAAAGACTGTATCTAGTACTCATTTAATGTATGATAAATTTTTTTTCATAAAGCAATGTAAGTCATGGATTTAATTTGTATTTATCTAAATTGCCTGTATATGTAAAGAGCAAAGAATATTCAGTTTCCCAGTCTTATATTACCTAAAAGGAAAAAAAGAGAACATGATATTCTAGATGAAGTAATGCCTTAATATGTGTTTTTGACAAAATGAAAATCATATTTTGGTGATATGCTTTTTATAGCCCTTTGAATTTATTTGAAGAACATTTTAAAATTTCTATTGTAGAAAATAACTCTAGAACCTACTCTTTAAATACTATGTTGACAGTTGCACTACAAAATGTTCTTTTAAAATCAGATAATATCTAGGTGATCGATTTTTTTGTTTGTTTTACCTAATGCTTTTGCCTAGGCCCCCAAATAATTTTAATAATTATATCTATTACTTTGCTTTAAAATCTTAAAGTGATCCTTGGAACATGTAATTATAATTTCAGGAGAACAAAACATCATTGTATTTCAAAGACAATGGTAGCGTAACAACTGGCCTTATTTAAGTATGTGAATTGCTCAGAGTTGGTCTTTGACAAAGCACCTATTTCAGTTTACCACTTTGTTGCCTTTCCTTAGGGGCTCTTTTTTCCTTTTTCAACTCCATTTATGTGTCTACATCATCTTTTTCTGGTTAGGTTTCTTTTAGAAAAAGATTTCACAAAGTATTCATTCACTTAAAAGCATAAATGACTCACAAGCTAGCAAGTAGAAATCTGTGCCTCCCCTCCCACTGTTTTTAGAAGATTGAGTCAAATGAATTCATTTCTAGTTTTGAAAATTTAGGTCTAATTTAGCTTTTAGAGAGAAACCAGTTTGGAAAATAAGAGAGCTTTCCTGGCACCTTTTATACTGAGTTTGCATAGAGAATAACTCTATTATGTATGTTTGGTAAAAAGAGAATTTCTTATAAAAAAAAATTCTAGCTTGTTTCTTAAATATACTCATGCCCAAATTATGAAACAAGTACAATTAGCGAATACTAATGAGAAGAAAAAGTATTTGCACTGCAAATGTTATGGCTGGTGCCAGAAATTGAGTATGCTTTCTTCAATTTTATTATTTTAGACAGTGTTATAAGTCAAAAATTAGCAAATTAAATAATAAAATGTAATTCTTCCTACTGAATGCAGAAATGTTAGGAAGAGAAAGTTTCTTAATCTACCTAACTGTAAGATAAAGCCTGAGTCAGTTCTACATAATGCTGAAACTGACTGTCAGCCTAGTTGATTCAGTGGAAAACAGTAAGTGAACTCTTGAAACTTACCTTTTGATATCCCAGCCAGATTGGATAAAACACGGCACTATGCAACCATTGAATGTCAGTGCTATTTCTGCTTGTGAGTTTTATATGGTGGCCACATGCAAAACCTACATTCTCAGAATATTTTCCACTTTACTGAATACTATATTGTTGGTTTATGTTTTAAATAAATGAAAATTCCTTTCTTGACATGACACATTCTTTGGTTCAGTATCTCTTATCTATAATCAAGAAATGAATGCACAAAATATAAGGAGAGAAAAAAATAGGAAAAAAAGATTGATATATAGATCAAAAGAACCCAGAAGGCTGAACAAAGCTCTATAAATTGATATTAAATTCTGTGAAAAGTGGCAAAGTCTCATTAAGGACTGACCAGATCGCATCTTAAAACCAAACCATATCCTTAAAGTTAAAGAAAAAAATAAGACTCAACATGTAGACTGAACTCTGTATTTGGCAGTATATTTCAGGGTTTAAGATTTGACACACAGCATTTTGGGGTATATAACATAAAATGGGTTGCCAGCACAGATTGCTAAGAATAGACAATGACAATTACCATCTCTACGATGACTTTGGAAGATGTCCCTGACTCGAATGAATATTAACTGCAGTTGTCGATATTGCTCTCTTAACTCTTTTATTAGCCTCTCAATTTCTGTAACAAACAGAGGATTACATATTATAGATAAAGATAGGCCTTTTCTTATGATGCCCCACACCTGTTCTCTCCTGGTACCTTGTGTTCACAGAGATCTCTCCATTTGTGGTCAAACAGAATAGCACTTGCACCTTGATTGACTTACAGGGAACAAAACTAAGTTCAAGTGCCACTGTGAATCAAGTGTAGGGCGGAAGCTGAGGAAGAGATCAAGTGGGGGAAAGGTATTTCTGATTTACCAAGCTATGAGAGCAGGCACTTCATTTTCTTACACAAACTCCCACTCCCACACAACATATTCCTGGCACACAAAGATTTTAACTGAGGCAAAGATAGAGTATTCAGCCCAAAGAGACATAAAACGTGGAAAAGAATGTACATTCGCATGCTTGGTAGTTGAGTATTTTAAAATAACCTTTTTATTATTGAAATTATCTGATCTGTACAAAATAAGAGGATGATATTTAAAAATTCACATGTTCAGCTTCAGTAGTTACTATGCAAGGGCAATCTTGTCACAGCTATTCCTGTTTTAGATTATTTGAAACAAATCAAGATATCATGCCAATATCTTGTATTCTGAATAACTACTATGAAGACAACAATATGCAATGTATTAATTATTGTAACTGTCCTACTAACCTGTTTTGAAACTCTGTTTTATTGTTATTCTTATTTTTTTCCTTAAAATAAAAATAAATTATTCACAAGTAGTTCAGGATGTGTCTGTAGAGGATAAGGACTTTAAAAACATTAATTTAATGTTATACTTTTAAAAATAATTCCTTGATATCATATATTCAGCCAAAGTTCAAATTCCCCCAGTTATCTCATAATTTTTAGAGGTAAGATGAAAATAATGTCCACACATAGCAATAAATTAATAAACTTCTTACGTATATTTTAATTTAAATGCTCCCTCAATCAGTCTGTCTTCCTCCTTCTGTATCCCTCATTATAATTTACTTATCAGATCTTACAGATGAAACTAGAGGTTTTTTTCTGTAGAATTTTGTCCACTCTAGATTTTACTGCTTATATATTCTTGGTGGTGCTTAACATTTTCCCTCAATTCTCTCTATATCATGTAAATTCATAGTTATATCCCAAGTCTTAGATGGGATTTAAATTCAGTGTTATAACAAAAGTACTTCATTGATGGTGTCATTCATTTCCGTCTGGAAGCAGGTAATTGGTTACCTAGATTGATTTATTCTGACTTTCTTTCTTTCTTTCTTTCTATTTATTTATTTATTTATTTTAGACAGGGTGTCACTATGTAGTTCAGGCTGGCCTTGAATTCACTATGTACCCCAGACTGGCCTTGAACTCACGGAGATCCTCCTGCCTCAGCCTCATGAGTGCTGGAATTATAGGTGTGCATCACCATGCATTGCTGAATGTGTTCTATCGTTCTTTCATCATCTCCTGTACGGGTTAATTCTTTGTAGAGAAACTGCCTCTCACTGTCTATTTTGTCATCCTAAAATACAATTCATATAGGAAAAGCAAAACATACACATGCATTTTTCCTTTTACAGTATTTATCAATTTTCGGAATGCTTCCTAGCTTCCTTCAGTGATGAGGTTCTGTTTGTATATTTTCATATTATTATTATTTTTTTCTTTTGAGACAAGATCTTACTATGTAGTTCAGGCTGGTCTTGAATTCACTATGTGACCCAGACTGGTCTTGCAGTGATCTTTCTGCCTAACCTCCCTAGTGCTGGTATTACAGGTGTGTACCACCACACCTGGCTAATAATTGTTATTTTCAAAAGATTTACTATTACTGATGTTCAACTTGGTCCTCATTTGATTATTGAATGTCTTTTGAAGTTGGCACCTTAATTCTTTTGACATTATCTATACTTTTCTTGCTTTTTGCAAGATGTTTAAAATCCATCTTGCATATTTATCAGATTTGAAATAGGCTATTTCTCCAAAGATCTCTGGTTACTGTCCTTGGAGCTAGTATACTAGTGTGTTCTGTGTGTATGTGTTTAATTGACGAAAACATTGCAGACATCTTCTGATTATCGCAGTAATCCATCATCTATATTTGTTTTTAGTTTTATTTATGAGGATTTCAAATATAAATTTTAGAAAAAGAGAAAAATTTAACAGGGAAAAACATTCTAAACTTTTAAACGCAGATGATCCCCCCCCATGAGAAAATTCTAACCGTGTTTTTTTTGTCTCCCTTTAGGGGGCCATAATAGTGCATCTACTTAAAGCAATCACATTTCTTTATTTTCTCATACAGTGGTTATATCTATCTTTATCTGTGTATATAGTAACTTTTACATCCATCTGTCTGTCTGTCTGTTATCTATCTATCATCTTTGTATCTGTGTATCTATCTAGCCATCATCTATTGTTTATCTATCTGCCTGCATTCTGCCTCCACACACACATACACCCCTCTGTATAGCTGTCCATTCATCTCTGCATAGCAGGGCTATACCAGGAAGTTACCTCTTAAATATTACCTTGCAGCTCTCTTTTCATGGTGACATGGATAGAAATAAAATTACCTTTCGCATCTAGAGGTTATATATACTAGACAGCTTGCCTTCTTAAACATTTTCTGTTGGAGTGTTTGTAGCAGATACTAGCAATATGGTTTGTTGTTAGTCTTGTGTAGTAAATCTAGAACTAGACAAACAGCCCATTGTTCATTATGCTTCTAAACTGGCAGATAATCCCTGCTAGCTGTATTAGATTTATTTTCAAACAACAGGGCTTCATCTACATATTGGTGGAGGACAGTCTCAGAAACATAAAATGTATTTTTTTCTAGTACCATCCAGTTTCTTCTTTCCTTCTTCTCATTTCTTTTCTTCTTAATTCTTTAATTGCCAGTTGGATTAGAAATAAAATAACATTCAGTTTATGAATGTGTTCTTTGTCACATGTCTTATTGAATCAATTGTTCTCTTAACAGCTTGGAGAAACACATGTTGTCACATACAGAAGAGAGGGAATACAAGTGTGATCAGTGTCCCAAGGCATTTAACTGGAAGTCCAATTTAATTCGCCACCAGATGTCACATGACAGTGGAAAGCACTATGAATGTGAGAACTGTGCCAAGGTACAGTGAATTTGTAGGCTCCTTGGCCTGTCTGTCATTCTGCTCTCTCTTAATCCATCACTTGCTGCGATATATGAAAACAAGCTTGGAGAGGGGAAACTATAAATATCTTGAGAAAAGCAGGCTGAGTGTTGTATGCTAAAAGGCATTAGTAGAGTGTATGAAAATACTTAGTGGGTATCCTTTTATTTTTGTAAGGGAGGAGTTGAGGCTTAATGGTGAGTTCCAAAACTAGGTGTCAGACATCCTTGGTAAATTCCTGGTTCCGCTACTGACTTGCCAGCATGGATTTTTTTTTTTTAATAGCCTTATGGGGAATGAAAATTTTATCCAATTCACATTATTAATGTCTCTCAATATCAATTTGTAAGGAAGTCACATAAACTTTCTCAATGCCTATTCAGAAAGAATAAGAGACTCCTACATTGCAGACTTTTCCACCCAACTCCTCACTATAAATCATGACTTGGTTCTAATTAAAAAGCATCAGGCTTCTATCTTATCATAGGCCAATACTAACTAACATACATATGAAATGAAAAGTACTCAGTGTAGATTGTAACTGTGAACTGTGATAACAATACAAATGTTTGATTTTCATGCTTTTTAACTCAGAGATGTTCTGGTGTTGCTAAAGTCACTTCCTTTTTCAAAAAAGTTATTACAGCATTGAATAACTTTACTCATGCCAATGGAAATTGTGACATTTGAAATTATCTTAGGGCTGTTTTACTTCTGAATGACATGGGTGGCTTTTTAATTAAAAAAATTTAATACAGTGTTCAAAATAATAGTTTCAGCTTGCTGGTAACTTGTTGAAACACCATGTTAGAATTCAACCCCAGAAAGAAACATCTTAAATAGACTTGGAATATCTTAAATCCCTTCAAATTCTGTACCGAATATGTCTTTATTTAGAAAGTGAAAATAGTGCAGTAGGTTAACAATGGTATAACCACTATTTTATTATTTCACTATAATCACTATGGGGTTTAAAAAAGAGACCTTGAATTTGGCCTAATAGTGCCATTCATTGTTTTGTTCTGTAACTGACACCTGTGGGTATTCTATGCAAATGATACAGAGCTGAAATATTTATAGCTGTATCCTAGAGATCACACGCTGGAAATACGACTTTCTTTCAGTCTTTGGGGAAAATAAATATAAACAAAACAAAGAAACAAAATAATTCCTTCCTAAGTTATCCCTGGTCTTAATCATGCCCTTGGGTTAAGTTTCTTGATTAATCAGTACTCATTTCCTAGCAGGTTTTCACGGACCCTAGCAACCTTCAGCGGCACATTCGCTCTCAGCATGTTGGTGCCCGGGCCCATGCGTGCCCGGAGTGTGGCAAAACGTTTGCCACTTCATCAGGCCTCAAACAACACAAGCACATCCACAGCAGTGTGAAGCCCTTTATCTGTAAGTTTTTAAGACTCCAGCCCTCTTTCCTGCATCTGTCTCTCCTCCAAAAGGCACTATAATCAGGAGAATGCCCACATATGGCCTGTAGGGGGTTCTCAGTAATAGCTATTTATGGTTCAATCCAGTAGAGCTATTTTCTGTTACAAGAAAATCTTTTATAACCAGATCCATGATGTTTTGCCTATATCCCTGGGGTGTTTTCTTTTAGATGAAATCAATAACGGGTAGAAAAAAAGAGAAGTCGTTAAATAATGAAAGGGAAGCCTCCCCAGGTTTTAGGATTTAATTGAGACAACCAGACTTGTCTCACACTGTAAATGTACATGGCTTCGTTAAACAACAGCTAGCAGATATCACTAAACAAGATGAAGTGATTAAAAAATGTGTTCTGGATCAGAAAGAGCTGGAAGAACCCCACCTGGCAAGTAGGCGTATGACTGTGTGTGCCTATGTGTTTGTGTATGTGTGTGGAGAGAGGGTGAATAAAATGCTCTTTAATCTACCTATTGTTGCCTCTTACAGGCTAGGGATTGGTAGTTCTCTATTCCTTGAGTAGCAGAACATTTTTACTTTGATGCCAGACATGCTGCTTCTCTTACTCGCTGCACTAAAGCAAATTTACAGGCAGTGTGCTTTGAGGAGACAGCCAATCTGACCACCTACTTAGAACATTCCTGGACAGAGCACTTTAGTAACACATTTCAAGTAAAGTAAAACTCAGCCCTTGTTTGCTTCTTCTATCCACCCATTCCTGTTCTCTGTGTTGTGCTGCAGTATTTCTTAAGAAACAGTTATTCTTGGTCCATTTGGGCAGCATCTCTAGGCTTATTTTGTTCCTCTGCTTAGCTGGACTTAGAAATACAATGATTCACTGAGTTGTACTCCAAATTTCAAAATGGATCTTGAATCCAGATGCACATAGAATTGGTGAAAAGCATACTCAGTACTTGGCAAAATCTCTGATTTAGGAAATCCTTAAATGTAATTTTCCTGACAAATACTGATGGATCGTAGTAGGCATGAGACACTAGTACAAGACCTGGTGGAAAAAACTAGTTTTCAGTGCCAACGTGGATATGCCAAAGAATAACTCTCTCATTCTTTGCCCTGACACAGACTTCTTTTGTGTTTCCAAACACCAACAGAGTTTTTCTTCCATTTTTTACCCTATACCAGAGCCTTGGTTTGCTTAGATGTTCTGTTCCCAGTGTGGAGTGAAGAGTACTAGCAGATCAGTAAGAGTGCTCTCATCTCCCTTGAGGGAAGCTCTGTTGAAAGTCACGAGAAGTACAATATGCAAAAGGAATTTTAGACTTCTTCTCCCCCAAAGACATTCATGACTCTAGGCCATGATGCCCTGCAAACATACTTGGAAATGCTACAGGCATTTGTTATTTATTTCTCAGAAATAAATGTTGGTAAGTTTGATTATACTGTAGTGAGAAAAAGAGTAGAAGAGACCACAAGGAATTCTGATCATCCACTTAGTGCTTTACTTCTAGCTTAAAACAAAAACTAGAAGATGTAGACTCCTAGCACTGAGACTCTTGGATCTATAATTTTAATTGTGTTGAAGTCAAGTGTTTCACTTTAAAGTGCCACAGGTTGTCCCTTTCCGACTAGCTTGCGTAAATATTTCCTATGAATGCATTTTAAGTAATTATTGGTAAATTTAAATAGCAGATGGCATTCTTCAAATATAAAATCTGACAGAGAACCATGGAGTAATTATGAATAATAGCCGTGTAATTTCAGAACAAAAGAGTTTAAGGATCAGGAGTTGGTGTGGAGACTGGAGTGGAGGAGGTTCACCTAGGGCTGATATCTGTTTCTCACCAGAAGGCCACACACCACGATTCACCCCCACTAGTGTGTTTATGGCAACTGTCTCTTATTACATTGTGCTGCCGAGCTTGAGCCCAGAGTCACCAGTGCTAAGGTAATTACTCACTGCCTTTACAGGAACCTCTACCCTTCCCAAATAGAAACCACATGCTCTAACAGTCTGAATATATTCAAAATACCTCTTAATTTGTTTAATAAGTAGAAAAATGCAATGTTAACTGCTGGCTAATTCCTTAATATTGAGAAAATTACAGTAGGGTATAGACTTCAACATCAATTGAATCAGGGTACTTGGAGGTTTGATGGTTTGTGGTATCCCAGGCCAAGCTGAAAACAAAGTCTGTGCCTAAGGAAATGCCTCCGTTTCTGTGTTGCTGAGATGAGACACAAGCACTGGTCATCCATGTAACAAAAGGTACAACAGGCAAAGTCAAGTGTACCTTCTGTTAACTCTAATGCAGAGATGTCCTTGACTTTCTTTAAAAAAATCCAGCTCTAAGAAGTAGAGAGCAATATTTTATTGTTGAACATTTTCAAGCCTTTCAAAACATACTTGATCAAACACCCACCAAGTCATTTTCTCAATATCCTTTAATACCTAGAGGAGAGATGTTGCTTTCTTAGCACATTTTTGTAATTCCAACATTTTATTGACTTTATTGTTATTCTTCTTAACAGATTACTATGATATGCATATATATCATGATACTTCTACCCTCTTCATAATATTATTTTAATTAATATATCAAGTCATCAAAACAGTGTGTGTAGAGTGTATGGTT
The DNA here is from genome assembly GCA_004363535.1 of Dasyprocta punctata. Classification (NCBI taxonomy): domain Eukaryota; kingdom Metazoa; phylum Chordata; class Mammalia; order Rodentia; family Dasyproctidae; genus Dasyprocta; species Dasyprocta punctata. The sequence goes on along the minus strand of RJWM01001617.1, from coordinate 104,700 downwards.
AAGTAGCATATACTTTTAAAATAGATTGGGCGGTGTATTCTGGTAGTATGATTTGAAAAGAAATCACACACATTTTCTCTTCTCTTTAAAATGTATTTTACAACCTTTTCAGTGTTATGAATCTTCCCATAATTGAAGGTTCCTTTAATATTTTCCGGCACATTCATATATAGTTTGACCTTTAGTAGTAAAAGAAATAGATACACAATCACTTGGTACTTCCTGTTTGGATGTGTGTAGGTTAATTCAAGTTCTGGACGAATTTTACTTAACTGAGATAAATAAAATTTCCTTAATGTGGCTTTAAAAAATTTTTTTTTATTGATTTGATTTAGGAGCTAAAGCATTCTGTTTTTTAAGGTCACCATCACAGGAAAACAATAAATGTATTGTTTTTGTCTTCAGTTTAATTTCTTAAATCTACTTCAACAATTACATGTAAGGTGTATCATATTTCAGCATGTGTTAAACATGCACAGAAACATTAAAGTAGGCTCATTTGTAAAGTAACCCAATCCCTAAAGTAAGTAGATAAGAAATAGGATGTTTAGGGAAACCAATATAGTCCTGCCGGACTGTGAAATGAGTGGGATTCTTACTGAGCAAGAAAATTCTTCAGAATTACAAAGTTTCTCTTAAAATATACTTAGATATGTTGGCATATGTATGGGAAAGAAGATATTCTACTTCACTAGTGAATTCTTGATAAAGGGAGATATTTCGCAGCCACACCCATGCTGTGTCAGAGGATTCACGCACTCTCCCCTGCTTACCATAGTTGGCCATAACACACAGGAGTCAAGCCCTCTGATAACCAAAGAAGATATGACAACAAGTGGACATGTTTCCCAAGGACAGGGGTTTCATAAATGCAGGAAGGTTAGCACAGCCACTGGTGCGAGGGGAAGTCAGAGGACGTGATCATAGTTCATGGGAACCAGCAATGCAGGATGGGCTACATTCAATGTAGTTTCCTTTGCAGGCTTAAAATAGAGCCATTGTAAATTATGTCAGTCTTTCTCAAATCACAAAAATGATTGTTAAAAAAGTCTCAGAATACACAATGTGCATTGTTGTGTGGCTTTGATGTGTGAATGATGAGAGTGCACGATATAATACCAATTAAATCATGGTAGAGCAGGCACAGGCTTTTTCCCCAAAAGGAGAGGTAATAAAGGTGAACTTTCTGGTGAAGGGAAAGGTTTTTAAAAATTCTGTTTTGCTGCATCTTTAATAGAATTCATTAAATGATCTGAAACTTTAAAGGAGTTCCTGTTATGTTTCATATTTAATACATCTTGTGGTTTTAGTTTTTAAGGTTCTACTAGTATACTAACGGGGTGGGGGAGGCAAAGCATGCTGAAATTTGACTTTTCCATAAATATTCAAATATACAAACATGCGAATTATTGTGCAATGGGGATGACAAAATATTTAAATATATATAATATATGAAATATTTGTGCTGCCTCAAGACATTTGTCAGGTTGGATGCCTTGCTTTGGAAACTAGCCATATGGGGTTTTCTGTGTTTGGAGCACCCAGATTGGTGCCTCCAGCTTCTCGTTCTGGCTTTCTAATTGAAATTATTTTGGGTAAACCAATTGTGATACTTGCTAAATTCAGAAGCAATTACCATAAAGCCTGAGATTCTTTTTTGTTGTTTGCACACAGGTGAGGTCTGCCATAAATCCTATACTCAGTTTTCAAACCTTTGTCGTCATAAGCGCATGCATGCTGATTGCAGAACCCAAATCAAGTGCAAAGACTGTGGACAAATGTTCAGCACTACGTCTTCCTTAAATAAACACAGGAGGTTTTGTGAGGGCAAGAACCATTTTGCGGCAGGTGGATTTTTTGGCCAAGGCATTTCACTTCCTGGAACCCCAGCTATGGATAAAACGTCCATGGTTAATATGAGTCATGCCAACCCGGGCCTTGCTGACTATTTTGGCGCCAATAGGCATCCTGCTGGTCTTACCTTTCCAACAGCTCCTGGATTTTCTTTTAGCTTCCCTGGTCTGTTTCCTTCCGGCTTGTACCACAGGCCTCCTTTGATACCTGCTAGTTCTCCTGTTAAAGGACTACCAAGTACTGAACAGACAAACAAAAGTCAAAGTCCCCTCATGACACATCCTCAGATACTACCAGCTACACAGGATATTTTGAAGGCACTATCTAAACACCCACCTGTAGGGGACAATAAGCCAGTGGAGCTCCAGCCCGAGAGGTCCTCTGAAGAGAGGCCCCTTGAGAAAATCAGTGACCAGTCAGAGAGTAGTGACCTTGATGATGTCAGTACACCAAGTGGCAGTGACCTGGAAACAACCTCGGGCTCTGATCTGGAAAGTGACATTGAAAGTGATAAAGAGAAATTTAAAGAAAATGGTAAAATGTTCAAAGACAAAGTAAGCCCTCTTCAGAATCTGGCTTCAATAAATAATAAGAAAGAATACAGCAATCATTCCATTTTCTCACCATCTTTAGAGGAGCAAACTGCCGTGTCAGGAGCTGTGAATGATTCTATAAAGGCTATTGCTTCTATTGCTGAAAAATACTTTGGTTCAACAGGACTGGTGGGGCTGCAAGACAAAAAAGTTGGAGCTTTACCTTACCCTTCCATGTTTCCCCTCCCATTTTTTCCAGCATTCTCTCAATCAATGTACCCATTTCCTGATAGAGACTTGAGATCATTACCTTTGAAAATGGAGCCCCAATCACCAAGTGAAGTGAAGAAGCTACAGAAGGGAAGCTCAGAGTCTCCCTTTGATCTCACCACTAAGCGAAAGGATGAGAAGCCCCTGACTCCCGTCCCCTCCAAGCCTCCCGCAACACCTGCCACAAGTCAAGACCAGCCCCTGGATCTAAGTATGGGCAGTAGGAGTAGAGCCAGTGGGGCCAAGCTGACTGAGCCTCGAAAAAACCATGTATTTGGGGAAAAGAAAGGAAGCAATGTTGAAGTAAGACCAGCTTCAGACGGTTCCTTGCAGCATGCAAGACCCACTCCCTTCTTTATGGACCCTATTTACAGGTAAGGGTGGGTAGGAGATGAGGAAGATGAACAAACGGGTGATAGGTAGATGTTCTTACTACACATTTATGCCTTTTTTATAATTCATTTTTATTGCCACAAAACTGCAAAGTTGTGTAATCTAGTGGATTAATTTTTTATTCAGATGGTTGGCTCATTAGGTTTGGACTTATTTTTGGATACTTCTGAAGTTTGGGTATTTGGAATGAGCCTTCAGGATTTTTTTTTCCTTGACAATTCATTTATTTTTAAACATGAGTCTTTTTTTTTTGAAGTGGAAAATGTGGGAAAGCCATACACAGAACGAATTGTCGAGTGGTGGAAGAATGATGTTCTTGAAGAATTAATGTAAATCTGTACAGGTACTTAAGTGAGACAGGTTTTATTTAGAATAAGATGCAATATATGACAGCATCAATTCTTTGTTAACTTACTAATACAAGTACTGGTCATAGTCTGCTTCTAAATAAATCTCTTAGAAGATCCACATAAATGAAATATTAATCACAAAAGTGTTTTTTATTAATGGGAGTGGTTTGCTCAAAAATTATGTCTCTACTTAATATCTTCCTTATCCATTTTTTGATGTATCCAAACCTTTTGAGTGAAGCATATGTTTGAAAAGATTTCTTAGGCAGTGTTTTGTTACATTCACTTGATCATTCAATGTGATTTTTAAATACTAGTTTTCTTCAAATTCTGTGAATGATAATAATGGTTTATTGTATCTGTAAATATTGCAAACATTTTCAGTTTACTTTGTCATTGAAATTTTGAGCATTGTCAAGACTTCATGGACTGTGGATAACACTTTACTGAATGCATTTATGATCAAAGTATTTTCATATTTTATTTTTTAACGAAAAGACTTTAGATGTCTTTATTCAACAGTATTAATGTACTTGTTGGTGACTTAGTAGGCACTGAAACTTCAAATACTTTTTTACTTAAAAGTCATCTTTTTTCTACCTATACTGTATATAGTGCACTAACCAAGAAACATCTCCACTGTGTGAAAGGTTACCCCCATTTCAGCACAAAAAAAGACAATACGAAATATCCCAATGCCACCTCCCGTTACTATAAAAGCACTTTTCCTCTCATTATTATATCTTAATTTGGGCAGCAGATTCATCACTAAAGAAAGAAAAATATAACTTCATATTTTGTGTATAGATGTATGCTCCACATTTCCAGTAAGGTGGTATTTTTCCAATCAGTGGCATAGCTCAGCTCTTTGTGAAAGTAACTTCTCAGACATTCTTTCTTATACCCTCTCAACAGCAGTGAGCTTCCCATTCTTCTGCTTGTTCAGTGGGCTTATTTCCATCACTTTCTAATGTTACTTTTCCTCTACATGTCGTCATCCTTCTGGTGTCTCAGTCTCAGTTAAAGCCCTAGGCCCATCGTTTTACCAATCTCATGACCTAAACTCCAATTTTAGTGTCAGGTATGGGTTAAAATCTCCACCATCCACGTTCTAGACATCTTTCAGCCATAAAATGTCGGTATAATATCACATACTTTGGTAAGTGAAATAATATATGCAAAATATAGCATACATGAAATCTCTAGAAGTGGTAGGTTTTTTGTTTTAATTCTGTTTTAAAAACATACTTAAGAGTTTTAAAAAAGAAACTAGCGATAGTTAGTAAAACAATTTCATTTAACCCATGATATCAATTCCCTATGTACTTACTTGAAAACAGAACAGGCACTTCTAAAGAAAAAAAATTATATATAATATTCAACTAGTTCTTTATTTTTTCATCACCTGCCTCCCACCTGCAGTGTTTGTCAGCAGTAGTATCTAGAGCATGTGTGTGCATGTGTGTGTGCGCACGCACGTGTGTGCGTACCTGAAAAAGCAGTTAGTAGGGTATATAATTGTATAGTATGCTTGGAAACTGTTGTTAGCATTGGCAGATTTGTAAGAAATAGAATGAATTTTGGGGGGAACAGCTTCTTGGTAGGAAATGGCTTCGAGTTTTAGAAATTAATCCTGTTCTCATGATTTCAGAATCACTAAGCATTATTGTCTCCAGTTGAAATGGAAAGGTTCTAAATTTGTGACAAATGTCTCTAACTTAGTGACTCCTTATTTTTCACATTTCCTCAGTATTATTACTAGTCACTAAGGACTTTTCCATTGTAAATAAGACCTTTCTTTGAGCTCATAAAAGTGTCTTACGTATTCTTTAAGACGTCTTTGCATTTTTATTAATGCGCAACTCAGAAGCCTATTATTTGCTTTGTTGTTCTAAATGTCAGTGGTTATATGCTGATTGATATGTGAGACTGATTCACCTCCAAAATCTAATTTTAACCTTTCAGAGTAGAGAAAAGGAAACTAACTGACCCACTTGAAGCTTTAAAAGAGAAATACTTGAGACCTTCTCCAGGATTCTTATTTCACCCACAAGTAAGTATTTAGAGTTTGAGATTTCAAACTTGTAAACTAACTTGTTGATCCTGAAAAGCAGGTGCAATGAAATGAAAGAAACCTTGAGAACACTAGGATTTCCTATGACGCTGCTGTGGAAGAACACAGGAAATTCTAGCAGAATTAAAACCCAAGCTCTTTAAAGAAAAAGTAATTAATATATGTGTAAAAATAACATGGTTATGGTGTTAAATTATTGTCTGCTCTTCATTACTTATTGAGCCAAAGTGCATTTTGCAGTAAGCAGAGCTCGGTCAAGGAAGTAAATATTGAAGTTGTCTTTTGTGTAGAAAGGTTGCTGATACTAAGATAGGGATCATACTATGACTCGTCCCAAACTCATGAAGGTCATTCTTGTTCTTTTAGTGCTTAGATAAAAACAGGAAATGAGTCTACCTGACAAGTTGTTACCATAGAGGGTGAAGGAATTTATCTAGAGACCACTGGGCATTCCAGCACAGTTCTGTAATAGCACAGGAATTCATCACAAAACACAGATCTATTTGTTGAGCGGAGTCATGTTCATTTATCAAAATATATACAGTTTCTCATTCCAAGGAAAGTACAAAACAGTATCTAATTAGTTAATCTCTGTGTCTCTACCCTTTAAACTGGTTTACCTATCAATCCATATCTGGAGGATTGTATTGAAAGAGCAAATATATAAACATTTTGAATTGGTGTTTTAATTTTAATTTTGTTTTATCTGAAAGGATATGAGCTATCTCTCATCTATATATTTTGAAAAACCTTTATTCAAATGCCTGAAAACATAGTAGCTTAATTTATTCTGTTGCAAGATGTGCAGTACTCTAGTAAAGCTGCTGGAAATTTATGCAAACTCTCTTTGGTAATTAAATTAATTAATTAGGGATGTGATTCTTTTTTGTCTTTCCTTGTTACCTCTTATTTATTTTTTCAAGTATCTTCCCCAAGTCCTGATCAAGAGCACAAGAGTTGGAATAATTAGAAAAATCTATAATTGCTCCAGAGTTCTCACTTGAATTCAAATTGAGAAAATATATATTAGTATAAAAAGTTTTAGAAACATTCTAGTTAGTATTAACTTTGTAATAATAAGGCTAATTATTATTTATGTAATTACTTTATGGAAAAGAACTAAGTTCTAAAACAGTAACTGTTGATTAGTAAATATTTTATATTTAGTCTGATTTATATTACTTGTAAGGATTCTTTGGCTAAATATAATAGGCACGTTTTGTATTAGAAATTCTGAAAATATATCATTTTTGATTATCTTCCTTTCTAAATAGAAATAATATATATAGTCATAAGGGTAAAATATGTATATATTTTTATTGCAATACTCAAATTATTTTTATATACTGATAATTTTTGAAAATCTAGTAATTGACCACTTCAGAACTGATTGCTTTAGGTATTTGGCATATTAGAGATGGGGAGTGTGTCCTGGAGTAACTCAGTTTATCTGATTCTAGTCTCTAGTTGCATTGTTGAGGCTGCCTGGATGTCCTGAATCAATTCAGACAATTATTTTTCATGGTCATTTTGGCTTTGGGGAAAATCCAGATGTCTCATGGTGCCAAATCCAGTAAATAAGGTGGATGAGGACACAGTGTAATATTTTTAACATCCTACACCTCCTCTGGATGGCACTGAGCAACAACATTCACCATATTTTTCATATTATGTTGTAGAAACACTCATGAAATAGACTTCCAGAACTGTTTCATCAAGGAGTAAGAATGATAGGATAAGTGTGTTCAGAACAAGGGGAGTATTTTGAGAGAGACTAATGGCAATATATCTTTAATAGTACTAAAGTTTTGAAAATTTGAAGATTCACCATATATTTTGATCATAGCTCATATAGACCACACTTAGTGTTGAGCTTGACATGTGGAAGGACCTAATGACAAAGAGCTTTTACTAATGGATATTAAAAAATACCATGGCAAATATAAAGAGATATTAGTAAAATGCCCTCTTTCTATCCTCTGAGTCCAATTTCTTTGCCAGGGCTACGCCAGGTCTCTAAGAGTACTTGGAATGATGCTTATTGTGTCCTTGGCATGACCTCACTGGGCAGCAGTAAGGGTAGCACAGAGCAAGAACCCAAAACTGAAAGCCTTGCCTCTGTTCTTATGACTTGCTGTCACTTCATAGCTAAGTAAGTCCTTGCATAAAGCCATTCACTGTTATATTTACCATTTAAAGTATATTGTATAGCTGAGTGTGGTGGTTCATGCCTGTAATCCTAGCACTCTGGAATACGGAAACAGATTAGAATTTTGAGCCCAGCTGGGCAATTTAGTGACTTAGTGAGACCCTGTCTCAAAATATAAAGTGAAAAAGCGCTGGGGATGTAGCTTCGTATGAACACTCTGCATTTTAATCCTAAGTATTGCAAACAAAATAAATAAAACAAATTATAGCAAATCACATAAATCATAGTCCCTTTGCACTTCTGGATCTTTCTCTTCAAAATGGGAATGATATCTGCCCTTTTTCTTGTGGTGATCACACTGATAAGAAAGATCATATTCTCAGTGCTTAAGGGAGAAGATACAAACAGATATGTCAGTGCTTGGAAGTGACATTCTTCGGGCAAGTCTGACTTTGCAGTTTTTGTATATCTTTGCATTCTACCAGAACATCCCTTTTTGTTGCACAATTCCTAGTCAATGATATGTGAACATTTCAATAAATATTTATTAATTTTATCAAAAGGCTAGTAGGCCATCTTAATACCTTTTATAATAAAATTTGTATTTTAAAATTTTATAAAAATACTTAGAAGACACATGAGCACATATATCAAAGTTAAGAGATAAATCCTTAAGGTTTAAGTTTCTCTGTTCAGATCTTAAAGGAATATATTTGCTCTAACCAGGCCACGATTTATTCTTTCATTTTCTCTTATTAAATAACTTACTTTACTACATGAGTGAAATAATCACTATAGAAATACATGTTCTTTCTAAAAATATATTCTTTTTCATTGATATTATAAAAACACAGGCATTGGATTTTGCAGAAAATTGCCTGGATAGGCGTTTTTAAATTATTCATGGTATCTTGTCTACAAAGAAGTGAGATGGAAGCATTGGCGTTACTGTGTGTGATACCTGTGGAATGCCCATTTCACCTATTTCTCTTTTGGATACTGTGTGGTCACATTAGTAGCTCATTTGAACTGCCAGAGAAATTATTTAGCAATTGCACTATTGCAAAAGTGAGTATGGTTCCTTGGTTTGATTTTCTTGGTCTTTTAATTTTATTTTTGGTTACTTGCACATTCAATTTTGAAGGTTTGGCTTTCTGTACATCTGCAGCAAAGACTCCTACTTAAGTTTCTGTTCATTTTTATCATTTATAATTTTTGCTTTTGTTTCATGATCATGTGGTTAGTTCATTCCAAGGAACTGGGAACGTTAATCTTTTCCTAAGTTGTCATTGATACATTGATATGAAAATCACTTAAGTCTTTTGCCATTCATCTTTCAGTTTGTTTCCAGTAAATGTTTCCTGTTAGTACACGTCTCCTGTGATTAAACTTTCACTCTTGAAACCTATGCGTCTTCCTTATTAAAGACACCAAAAAGTAAAGAACACAGATATGCATCCGTTTTAACAAAGAAGAATGATTATTAAGGGTATAGTCTTTTCGTTGACTGAAAGAGTTTTTAACCCCCTAATGTTTTTGCTCAGTAAATCTTGCCATAGATCGTTATAAATAACTAGACCTAATTAATTCTTTGAATTAATATTAAATGTTCTGATGACTCGATAGAGCAAGTTCCTACTGTTAGCATTGAGTTTCCAAGAACATTACTCAACTATCTACACTTCAGAAAATATTATATATTCTTTAATGACATTGTAAGACACGGGATTGGATTTTGCAGGAAATTGCTTAATTTTCAGTTATTAAAGAAAAATTTGGGGATATTGTTTTGTAGTGAGTAATAACAAATGAAAAGAAGTGTCTGTTTAGCTGTAATATTTAGTAGTAGATAGCATTTATCTTTCTTAGAATAAAGAACATTTTCATTTATAACCTTTAGTCTAAAATTTATTTTAAGTGATAGAGGAGGGTCAGTAGTATTATAAAATATTTAATTTTTATTTCTAAAGTTATCATTCAAAGTATGGTTACATAACAAGTGAAAATTGTTGAATTAGTATAAATGTATATTTCTCAAAGGATAGATTTCAATAAAGATACCAACACAGAAGTAATTTTTTGTTTTTGTTTCAATTTTGCTCCCAGTTCCAAGTGCCTGATCAGAGAACTTGGGTAAGTTTCCTGCTTATATTTTTGAAGTAATGTAGCATTAAAAAAGAAAGCTTACCTTCTAAATTGTTGTGTAGATATAAAGAATTTTCAGTCCCTTTCCATTAAATGATATGGCTTCAATAGATAATTTATCAAATTGCATAATATGTTTAGATATAATTGGGCATTTAATAAGCCATAAATAGTTCATGGAATGATTTTATATGATAAATCTGACCCATTCTTCATAATTATATGTTAATGCTAAAGTCTTTTTGGACACCTGGGAGCATGTTATTAAAGTAGACTTTGAAATGGGTCCCTAAGTGGAAGCGGCCATTGTTTGGGGGACAGAATGTTAAATATACTTTTGCTCAAGCCTTACACAGGATACAACCTGGACTTATGTGTACACATAGGCTGACACACTGGAATTCTCATCCATATATCCCAAGGCAGAATTGGCTATTTGGAAAAAGACTTAATTGTTTAAAAGACCCTATTGAAGTAGTGAATAGATTTTTTTAGCATTAGGTCTTAGTCCTTCAATTTTTAACTATTTCCAGATAGAGTCATTTTCAGTTAATTATAAAAAGGGACAGCTTTATTTTTTGTTGGGGAAGATCTTTAAGATACAAAGACTTTTTTTTTTTTTTTGAGACAGTCTTACTACATAGTGCAGGCTGGCCTTGAACTCCCTTATATAGCACAGGCTGGCCTTGAACTCACAGATGATCCTCCTGCCTCAGCCTTCCCAGTGCTGGAATTACAGATGTATGACATCGCACCCAGCAGGATATGAAGTATTCTATTTGGCTTTCACCTCTATATAAAATTTGATCAATGGTAATAACGTATTTCCCAAAATTTCCTTTAAGCATATGTATCTTTTCTTTTTCACTCAAAATCGTGCTGATTTCTGAGGAATGAGGAAAATCTTAGAATATAGTTCAGCAGTCTTTTTAAAGCCATTATATAGTTTTTAGGTTATTAAGAATTAATTTTAGGGCTGGGGATTTAGCTCATCTGCATAAGTGCCTGCCTGGCAAGCACGAGGTTGTGAGTTCAATCCCTGATACCAAAGGGGAAAAAAAAAAATTAATGGAAGCACGTCAGCGCTTAACCTATTTCCTGTGTTTTTCTTTACCAGGAATCCCTCCATTTTGTCTCTTTTGTGGAATATGTGACACATGTAATGAATGTTGATTTTTTTTCATTCTGATATTCATTGAAGGATTAAATTCATGTTATTTAAAAAATATAAAAGTATCCAGAGAGGGAGGGAAGGAGGGAGAAAGACAGAGAGACAGAGAAAGAGAGAGACAGAGACAGAGGCGACAGCAAAAAACAGAGAGACTACCTTCATCAAAGTTGTGTGGTCAGTGTGGTTGCTCTTTTTCTGACCTACATTTTCATGTTTCCTTTTCTACCCTTCCTGATAGAGGTCTGTCCTGAGTATCCTGTCTCTTGACCTTTGTCTTTTCTAAGGTACAGCAGCTATGTTGTTATCCTACATAGCATGACTAATCATTTTACTAACTTACAGAACCAATTCAGATTTTAAATTAGATTCTCTTTGCTTATACTCCAACAATATAGCAACTGCTATTGCAATGCTTTGGAAATGCTTCCATTCCTTTGACTCACAGGTTTTTTAAGGTTATGATTTACATTTGTATTATATAATATATTATACTGAAGCTATGTGTCTGTAATTTTTAGTGATAAAAACTGTAAGTGATTTCACAGTCATGATTCCTGAATGTAATACAAGGAGTAATCCACACATAAAATATTAATGTTTGCTTCTCTTTCACATGACTATGATTTTGAGATTTCTCAAGATTATCAAGTGAATAAATATAGAAAACTGCCTAATCTACAAACTTTCCCATCATAAGTTATTTATGAACAGTTAGTTATTTTATGATAAAGCCAAGTGTAATCTAATTGTGAAACATTAGGTCACATAATTCGTATAGCCTTTGGACATATCGTTTCCTATAATCAAGTTGTCACTTTGATAGTTTTAATGAGAAACTTTTATGTCATCAATTATTGGTGCCAGACAATAAATATTTAAGTGCTCAGGACTCAGTTGATGATATCTTGCCTGTTGAAATATTTTTAAAAACGCCAACTTTATTTGACTAGAGACATAGCTACATTTTTTGGTAGGAGCAAGGGAATTGTGTCTAAATACTAGTTTGCGTCAGTATAAAGTTAATAGCCTCTTGGGGAATGAAAGGGAGTGAAACAACTTCCTCTTCCAGACATCTGGCTGCAGATATCATCGATAACTCTTATATATGTAAATAAAAATTACTGTTCTATAGGAAAAAACTGCCATTTACTGATAGGAGATTACCCTAAGACATTAATGGGTCATATGGCAAGACATTTCTAAAATATATAATCTAAGTTTTTCCTCCTTTAATTTCCTCATTGTCAGCAAATTTGTTATTCATAGTGATATACTTTTCCTTTTTCATTGGATTTTTCATAAATATATATACATAAGATTTTGTCCCATATATTCCAAATTATCTTGCTTTTCAAAATGTAAGTCAGACTTTAAAGTGAATATCGAAACTTTCTACTTGTATAAAATGTGTGTTACTTCATGGAGGGACATGAGTCAGACCAGATAGCAAGAAGAAGTTGAGATTTTGACACATCTGTTAGCTAAAGCTCACTTGAATTCAACACTTTAGTCTAAGGTATATACTGTGGTTGATTTTGGTCATAGAATTGCTAATTTAATTCAACTGGCAGATGTCTATGTAAGTCACTCTTTGTTCTAATGAGGATTCTTATTCTTTCTAATTAAGTGCTATGATAGCAAATCTGAGGAGGATAAGAGGAAGATTCATTGAACAGTTTTTATGTCATTTCAGTTGTTGCCAACTGGGCAGAGAGAGACAGAGAGAGAGAGAGAGAGAGAGAGAGAAAGAGAGAATATGTTTGTGCATGGTGTTAATAGCTACCTTCAGCTCACGTATCATCCTTCTCACCCTTTCCTCACTCCAATTTAATCCTTTTTTTCATTTGACGCTAGAAGCCAAAGGTGGGGGTGGTTTATAACACAGGCACTTGGGTAACCTCTATTCTTTTTCCTATTATCTTTAAGAATGTCATTATTTAGCTATCAAGCCCATAATATATTTTCTTGTTTCTTGGTGGTTTTCCCAAATTGAAACAGTTTGAGGTAAAGTAATCACAGTGATCTTTCTTCAAAAGGAGCTAGCTATTAGCAGCTACTAAAGCAAGACACATTTCTCAACAGCCAATTGCTCTCAAATAACTTGAACGACTTGTAGTTTATGTGTGCTAGAGATGAAAGCTGAGAATAATAATAATCATGAGTAAGCTATTTTCCATATAAAAGGAAAAGTGTTTCTATGAGACATACTGCTGCGGGAATCGGAGTGTGTCTGCTGGGTGGACACTCAAATGATTTAAAACCACTGGATAATGAAACTTTGCCCAATATTAAGTGTACATAAATAAAACATTTATAATCATCACCCATGCTTTTACTGTTCTTCCCAATAAACACATCCAATCATGACCCTTACCCCTGCTTGTTACTGCTAATCAAGTTGAAGACTAGAGGTCATTTTTTACTCAGACAATTGATCCCGTGGTGGGTGGAATATCAAAATAACATCCTGCAAGGAACAAATGGAAGGAATATAGAAGAAATAAATGCAAATAAGAGAGTATCATAAAATATTTCCAAATTGATTTTTAATAAATAAAATCCAAAGTAATGTGTAAATGCTAATATTCTGGCTAGAAAGGGATAATGTCTCTATTCTGCAGACAGAATTTCCTCCAACCTCTCTCTGAGCAGCATCATCATTCCATATCTCTGCTCTGTGATCAGTATGTGTCAAAATCCTTCATAGTGACAAATGTGCTGTCCACTTGCATCTGTGGAGAATGTTTTAGCAGCTGAATGATTATGAATCAAACCCTTGAGCTTATAGCCCTTACTGCCTCCCAATGTGTTCACATTTGTCGTCTGACAAGTAAATGTATCTTGACTTTCCTCTGAGATTTTTTTGCACAGTGTTTGATGAAAGACATTTGGCAAATTGGCAGTGGTGCCCTGTCATTGCAATTTGTAGCTAACATTAGGAGTCTGGGCATGAAATGAGAGGGCAGGTTCCAGGATAAAGTGAAAAAAGGAACTAACTAGAACATGAATAGTCATTTGAAGAATCAAACATTCACTATTACCTAGGTGAGAATTGTGTTTGATTTAGGAAGTTAATAGTATTCTGTCCAATGGTGTGTTCATTGTATATAAATTTTGTTAATTCTTTTAAATAGACAATGTTTGAGCTTGTAAATTAGATCTCCTCTGCCTTGCTGTTGCATCAGTAAAAGAATTAGCCTCTTAGGTTGACCAGTTGCTTGCATGTGTAGTCTTACCTTCTGGGTCCATGTGTGTCTTCTGGTCTACACACTAATTCTAAGAAATACACAGTATTTCTTTTTAACCATTGGAAACAAATTGATTTAACATGCTTTCCTGAGAGTGTGCTTTGTCTACTTAAAAATTTGATAATAAATAGCTTCTAAACAAAATGCGAACCCCATGGAGACAAACTTTTGGGAGAGTTGAAGGAAAGGGAGAGTCCCTCTAACTATAGTCATTAAGGATCAAGCCAACTTTAAGAGTAATGCCATCTTCTAATTGCGGTTTTCCAAATACGTGTATAGTTGAACAAAAACTTGAATATGAAAAGGAAAACTAATTATGTTGTTAGGATTAGGCAAAATAATTTTTTTCAAGAATATTTCTTTGAGAGGTAGTTGCATGAACTCTTCCCCTTGTTTTACAATGTACATATGAGATGACATTATTTGAAATTATTTTCATGTATAATTAACTGTCAGTTTAACACCATCTTTGCCCAGAACAAAATATTTCACCAAACTTCTTTTTATGTAATCCCATTAGAAGGTTTGCATATGCATTTATTAGTTTAACATTCTTAGGTGATACACCTCTTACATGTTTAATTTTTTTCTTTCTAGATTATATATATTTTATGTAAGCTATAACTTTCAAATTTGATGTCGTTTCTTGCTATGAGTTGTACTTATGGGACTCCATGGTTCTCACATTTTGTAGTATAAGATGTGATGGAAAACTACAGCAAATGTTTAAATTTTTAAAAATTATTATAGTAAAAGACATATTGCCATCAATTCCTTTCAAAATATTCTTCCTTTCTTAAAACACACTTATCCCATCATTCTTTCTACTTTCTGAAGCAGTTCTGGAAGTTTTCTTTTGTATCTTTATTGTGCTGTCCTGGCTGCCTTGATGCTCTGAAGTGATCCAAATGTTTACCTTTCATGGTCATTTTCACTTTGGGGAAGAGCTAGATATTGCTAGGTGTCAGATCTGGTGAATAAAGTGGATGAGGACACACTGTAATGGTTTTGTGATCCTGTTTTTCCATCTGATTGCACTCAGCAGCAGCATTCACTGTTATCTTTTAAGACAACTTGTAACGATACTCATGAAAGAGGTCTCCCAGAACTGCTTCAGAAGGTAGAAAGGATGATGGGATAAGGGTGTTGAAAGTGAGGGGGAATATTTTGAGGGGGATATGAAAATGCATGTTTTACTGTAATAAATTTTGTATGTCCATCAACACATGAACTGATAAAATGTATTTATACACAGTGGAGTACTACTCTTCCATAAAGAAAGGTGGACATAAGTCATTTGTAGGAAAATGTATGCACCTTGAAACCATGATGTTAAGTAAAATAAATGAGACATACAAGTTAAGTATTGTATAGTTTCTTTTATATGAGAAACTCAAAATATAAATGAAGAGCAAAACAAAAGATAATAGGAGGTAGGAAGATAGATCTCTCTCAAAATGAGAAAGGGATTGTTACTTAATTAAATAAAAGTTAATCTCTTTTCATCTCTCTTAGGTATTTCACTGATGAATTATACATTAGATTGCTATAAAACTACCTAAGATCTTGTGAAAAAAAATTCATCCAGAACTTTATAAGCTTGATTCTACTTTTATTTCCCAAATCTATCATCTTATTGCTTGTTCAGTGTTTGGTCCCAAACCTATGGTACTCAGAAGATTGCTTGCTTTCACATTAATAATCTTCCTGGTTTGCCAGAGATTATTTCAGAAGAAAAGATGTCAGGCAGGCCCTTCATGGTCTTGTGCTTTTGCCTTTCAGATGTCAGCTATTGAAAACATGGCAGAAAAACTAGAGAGCTTCAGTGCCCTGAAACCTGAGGCCAGTGAGCTCCTCCAGTCGGTGCCCTCCATGTTCAATTTCAGAGCACCTCCCAATACCCTGCCAGAGAACCTACTGCGCAAGGGAAAAGAGCGTTATACCTGCAGGTAACTGCAAAGTTAATTATGGCTGACTTTCCAAAAATCTCCCTCTGATTTCAGAAGGCTCTGTTGTTTGTTTTGGAAATTATTCTTGATTGGATGATTAATAGCAACCATGATAGATTTCAGGCACTTCAAAGTGGTCTTTATTTGGCGAGGTATAAAAATAGCAGTTTTTTAAAAATTATTATTAAATGAGAATTTTAACACAGACCATTTGGTTGTGATAAATGAGGTTGGAGGCAGTCCAAATACTATCTACTTGTCTCACTTTGATATTTATGAATTTTCTTTCGCAGTTAATTATGTTCAGCTAACGGTAAAATACTACTGTCTTCTAGCATACGTTTGTTAATTGTACTGACATTGAAGAATAAGGCCATTCAGGAAGGATGAACAAGGTCTATAAGTGAAGAAAGCTAGTTCACAACTTCCTTGTTATTCATCAGTAAAAGTCTAAAGCTTATTTTATGTTTCTGGTTTTAGTGTGTTCTTAAAAACTAAATTGTGCTTATAATTTCTGAATTGTCTGTAGAAATTTGCACTATCTGATTGACTCAGACATATCAGTTTGTCTGCTCTTTGGAAAATGTGTCACTTTCTTTCCAGAAGAGCTTTTATGGGAACATACCTTGATGGATGAAGTCTCAGGATCTTGTCTGATCTGGTACCATTCAATGCACAGGGAATTGTCACCATGGCTGACATGTAAAATGAGTTGAAACATTTGAAATATGTTTACATCAACCCAGAATCACAAACTCTTGTCATTTTTTTATTCCCTTGTCTGATTCAGTTTTGTAAACGTAAAGATACGGAGTTAATAAAAGAGGCATATGTGGGTCATCAAAACTGATATCGATTTTCATAAACTGCTAACTTATGCATGAGCAAATTCAAGCAGATCTCATAAAGCAGCCTTTATTTGTAGAGTTATTTATATCTATGGAATGGCTTTCTTGCAAATTTTAAATACTGAAGACATATGAGTTCCATGCAAGATTAATTAAATCAGGAATAAGCATCTGGCTGCTATGTGGCTTGAGAGAAGTAAAGTCGACTGTGCTGACTTTCTCTTATAAACATCTTTCCATAACAGATACTGTGGCAAGATTTTTCCAAGGTCTGCGAACCTAACACGGCACTTGAGAACCCACACAGGAGAGCAGCCTTACAGGTTTGACAATGATTTTTCTAAATATCTTGGTAAATAAACATCAAAGTGGACTTACAAGTACAGTTTTAAAGGAGGCTCTGTGTTTCTGAATGTATGTCTACTCCAGTGTTGAGTCAGGAAGATTTGACTGATTAAAATTAGGAGAGTTCTAATTTCTTTAATCAAGGCTTCCTACTTCTCAGTTTAAAAAAAAAGTTTTAGCAAAATGTTTAATAAAAAATAAGCATTGCAGAGATGTTAGCCCTGTAAAGTTTTATTATTATTTTAGTCTTAGTCTCTTCTTGATGATCAGTACTGTTTTAATTGATAAAATCATAACATTGCACTTTCCCTTTTCGATGCATCAGATCTGAGCTAGGAGTTAACAACCTGTCGTTTTATACTTTGTTTTTCTAGAACAGCTAAAAACTGTTTCAGGTCCCAACAGGATGTTAAGAAAAAGAAGGACATCTTAAATATGGGGAGGAGGAAAAAAGAAACTATAACTAGAGATAGAACAGATGGAATTGAGTATATTACAGAAAAGTGTCAATTCCTTTTTTTTTTTTTTTTTAACTTTTTTG
Organism: Dasyprocta punctata; assembly: GCA_004363535.1. Taxonomy (NCBI): domain Eukaryota; kingdom Metazoa; phylum Chordata; class Mammalia; order Rodentia; family Dasyproctidae; genus Dasyprocta; species Dasyprocta punctata. The sequence continues at coordinate 86,830 of RJWM01001617.1, read as the reverse complement.
AGTACTGGGAATTGAACTCAGGGCTTCGCACTTGCCAGGCATAGAACCGTTGAGCTATATCCCCAGCCCAAAAGTGCCAATTCTATCAACAATTTCCAAAAGTACCTCCTAGCTTATTCTGTTAAAGGTCAAAATCAGCCATATAACACATGGGACATATCTATTTAATATTATTGTTTACAGAAGAACAAAAATAAGCAGCATCGCCTCCCCCAGCTTTAAAACACAATGTACATTATTTAATGTGCAATGTTTTATATAAAGTATTAGGAATTCATGAATGCTTTTTCCAAGAATAAATGATATTTATCTTAAGCAATGTCATAATTTTATTCTCCTTTGAAACTCTTATGCACTGCATATGTGTAAAATTGTTTTGGTCTGAATACTAATCATGTTGTTTAAAATAAGCAATTTATTCAAAGTTTTTTTTTACATAAAATAAAAAATGAACAGGTCAATGTTTATTTGAAGTTAAGTAAAATTTTAGTAGAAAACTAAAATGATTTGAACTCAGAAAATCAGTGTTTTCTTTAATTCCTTGATTCGTTGCATATTTTATAAATTGCCAATCGTAAGTGATATTTCAACTTTATATATAATAAACAGAATGTACTTGATATAAAAGCTCTCCAAAGATACAATAATGAGAAGTTTTAGGTAATTTTTCATTTAGTGAAAATTCCATCTCCCAGGAATTCTTCTTAAGGAGAAGAAAAGATTTCCACATCCAGATGCTGTAGCCAAGGATATTGGTATACAACTATGATATTTCACTCATTTACTCTTTCTTTTTGTATCTAAATGCAGTAGTTTTATTCTTCCTCCTAGATGTTGTTATTATACATAGATTTTTTTTAAAGAAAAATTCAAAACCAGAATTCTGCCATAGCTGGAGATATTTTGTGTGTGCCAGGAATTGAACTCAGGACCTTGCTCTTGCCAGGCGGTCACTGTGGTGCTGAGCTATCTCCTTGGCTATACCTGGAGATCTTGATCAATGTTGTCAAGCCCTTCTACATTACAAATTTTAAAAAAAGTCAGATTATAGATGTTAATAGTGTTCAGAAAGTCTGTTACCAGAATTTAAAACCAAGTCCAAATCTCTCCCTTCAGAATTTGTTTTTTCTTAGACCTCGGTTTTTAAAAGCTTTTTTGATTCCAGTATCTATCTCTAGTAAGCAGGAAATCCTAAGAGCATATTGGCTACTGTGTTCATTTTAAGAATTTTTGAAACAGCCTTGATTTGAGCAGTCTTTTAAGAAACTCTAATTTACTAGAATAGCCTGGATTTTTAAATTTTATTTATTTATTTATTTGTTTGTTTATTTTTATAGAGCATTCACTCTTCTGGCCAAGATGCTAGCAGGAAAGAGATATAAAGTAACAGTTGATCATTGGATAGACTTTATTGGTTGCTTTTTTCAGATTTAAGATGTTTACTAGATTTGGAAAATTCTCTTTGCATATAAACAGAAAATTGAAAGCATATCAAAGATGAAATCTCTTTTCTTTATGATTTATGGAGAAAATTTTATGAGTAAAAATTCTTCTAAAGTGTTGGTGGGAGTGTAAGTTTTCTCTGTCAGTTCTCAGATTGCTCTTCTTAGTATGACAAAATTGTACTAAACGTACTAACTATGCTTCTCATTGTAGTGGGCCTTGGGATTAAGCAAAGTTATTGCAGGGAAGGCTCTGAGTTCATATACAATTTTTTTTTTCAAAAGCAGAAACAGCAAGACAGCTACTATCACTGCAGGGTTTTACACAAATTTATCAATATTATAAGCAATAAATATTGAGGATGCCAGAATAGCTTTTTAAGGGAAATTTAAGTCAGTCCTCAATTGGATTATTCTTACTATGCCAGAGTAAGTATCACAATAGATTTATTTTTCTCACTGAACTGACTAGATTTCTAGCATCACATAAGGACAGCTGTAGAAGCCCAAGGACTTTTGAGTAACATGGGGTGATTTCTGATTTAAAGCACTTGAAATTGAGCCTGCATTCAGAAGTGGGACAAAGGCCCTTCACATATAGAAGAATGAATTAAGGATTTATTGGCCACTAAGTTAGAAATTTTCACTTGAAAAACATTCGAAGAAAGTCAATTTTTTTTTCAAGCAAGGTACATGAAAATCACACAACTAAAGGGTAAAATTTTTGTCTTCAAATGCCAATAGAGAATAACTTCATCAGTTATAAAAGCCACTTTTCTTCCTTAATCATAGAACTAGGGGAATGAGAGCCTTATATTTTGTATTTTCTATTTTCTATTAAAATAATCTTAAATGATTTTTATGATTATCAAATGGAAAACTGAAATAGTTAGCCAGCCAATAATAAATGATTTTCTAAAAAACCCACCTTATTCAGAAGTGCTATTGAATTTGTGACTCTTTAAGAAAAATATAAATGGAAAATTGGGGATACAGAGAGAGAAAGTTAATGAAACCCTTTGCTTTCTTCCTAGAGGAGAATTTAACAGCCTTATTACTTGCTTTTGTAATGGCATAAATATTGTTAAAGGTCTTGGAATTCATAATTATCACAAGTCATGAAAATCAGTGTCTTTGGTATCAGATTACACTACGCACATTGACTCAGTTTTTAAAAGTTTGGAGTGTGTTTGCTACATTGGGGGAAGTAAGGGAATTTTCTTTGGGATTAGCAGCAAAGTAGGTAAGTTTACTGGGAAATTATTTAGACTCTTGATTTTGAGTTTAAAAAGTATCTTTTTGTTTTGAAGAACACATTAATTTGTTTCATGTTTGTTTATAAAGCATTCAACTGTACCATACTAAACAGAAGATGAGAAACAATGCTATGGTTTTTAATGCCCTGAATTTTTCAGGTTCATTTAAAATTTTACAATGTATTCCTTTAATAAAATTGGGAATGATCAAATCACCATGTATTATTATGTTTTTTTTCATAAAGTCATGAAGAACTTTATAATCTTCAAAGTTTATTGAAGTTGAATTCTTGTCCGTGTGAATAGACCCTTCTTGGTGCCTTGACTGAAGTGTTTGTTTAAATGGATGATAATTTTTCATCTCAATTGTGCTAGTCTTGAGAAATATCTTTGGATTTACTTGCAAATATTTCCTCTGTGTTTGTTTTTCAGATGCAAATACTGTGACAGATCATTTAGCATATCTTCTAACTTGCAGCGGCACGTTCGCAACATCCACAATAAGGAAAAACCGTTTAAATGTCACTTGTGTGATAGGTGTTTTGGTCAGCAAACTAATTTAGACAGACACTTAAAGAAGCATGAGAATGGGAACATGTCTGGTAGGTAATTGTGTTATAAGGAAAAGATAATTTAGTTTTCATATTTTAAAAGATAATTGTGATCTTTCTTGTTTCCATTTTGACTCCCAAATCAGATCTGTCTGTGAAAGTTAACAGCAAATTTCCCTCGAGGTTTTAGAATCATGTGAATAATAGCTTATTGATTAATGTACAACTTGGTGGCCTTATGTGGTTATTATCATTTTTTTTCCTCCTGGATTCATCTCAGAGGGCAATCTCAAGCAAAGGGCACAATGTCCCAAACTCTCTGGAAACATATGTGTCAAGATTTCCTAAATCGCAGAGAACAATTTTTTAACTTATTGCCATAGAATGTGTGCCCTAAGTAGGCAGAATTTCTGCAGCAGCAGCCCTGGAATATTAACCTAGAAACCACTGCTGCTTTTGTAGAAAGCCTGCAGTTCAGAGAATCTTCGTAAGTTAACTTTTTAAAGACTAGAGGTAGAAGTCTTGATCAGATCAACCCACAGAAAACAATGGATGAGTTTGATTTTAGTCACAAATTCTGATGTAAAATTAAGTTAAAATTAACTGACAAAACACTAACCTTACCTTAATTCAAGCCTGCCAGGCCAGCACATTTTTTAGCAGAAAGGATTGTTGATCTTTTTGTCTTTGGCTTCTAAGAGTTAAGCAGTGAGTCATTAACTAATATTTGCCTGCTGGCATATATATGCAGAGCCCAGCCATGCAGTTATGATTTGTCCTAGAGTCAAAGAAATGAATGAGAAGAAAGGGAATGAGAATGCAGTTGAGGAAAAGGGAAAAAAAAGTTATATTTATACATACTACACAAGCAACCTTAAGGAAATTATTTTATTATTAATACTTCCTCCCTCTATAGGCACGTTGTCCATGATCTTGAATAGTGACTAAGAGCTACATTCTGTCGATATTCTTCAAGCTGAAAGTCTAATGGTCATGCCTTTAAAATATTAGATTTTAGGCACAGACATTAATCAGATATACAGAATGATTTCTGTGTGACCCTTCTAGCATAGTTCTAAAATTTTCTAATCAGTGTTATTTTAGGATTAAGAAGAGTTAAAAATGTAACTTGCTAAAGCTGAGTACTTATCTGTTAACTCAGATACTATGTTCTTTAACTAGGTGATGTTCAAACCTCTTGTTTTTGTCATATAGATTAACGATGAACTATTTAATTGCAGATACTTTGTCGCCAAGATAAGCAGCATAAAGTTAATATAGATGCAAAATTTGACCACAGATAAAGTACTTACGTTTGTGCCAATTTATGCAAACTTTGTGGCAATCCAGGGACACAGGTCTTGTTTCTAATTTTGTAGATGAGAAAGCTGAAGAACTTCCTATAATAGGCAGATCTAGTATTACCCTCTTACTACTGGACCAACCTCTGAGCTTGTGTGTTCTAAGTCTATGCACACCTTAGCCCATGGAATCAGAAGATGAATTTTCAGTTGTTTTGAGTGTTTATTTTGTAACTCATCTAGCATAGCAGCAATAAAAATGTATTGCCTGCAACCAGTATTCATAGCAGTTTCTTATAGCAGGGTTTCTTTAAGATCTGTCTCTAATTTGTCTCACCCTCTCTACTGATTATATGAATAAAAATGTTACCATCTCACAGTGGGGGTAGGCTAAAAGTAGTAAGAGAAATGACATCCACAGAGACTATAAATTACGATTTTAATGGTTTGCAATAGTCCCAAGGGACTTTCATGGGCCTGTGTATTAAACAGAGAGGACTTTGACCGCCTATAATTACTATTATTAGTATTCAAAAGGTGTGTTTTTAGAAGCAACACTGACCAAATTGCTAAAGAGTGAGGTTGAAAATAAGTTGCCAGATAAATAATAATCTTTGTTACAAAGACTTTCTGCTCCATTCAGGTACGGCAACATCGTCACCTCATTCCGAACTGGAAAGCACAGGTGCCATTCTGGATGACAAGGAAGATGCTTACTTCACAGAAATTCGGAATTTCATTGGGAATAGCAACCACAGCAGCCAGTCTCCCAGGAATGTGGAGGAGAGGTAAAACTGGTTTTTACTTTTCAAATTCCATGCCACCTAAAATGAGTGTTTTTAAAAATGCATTTGCGGCATTCACTTTGTGGCATTACTAATACTCCTGCCACTGATGCCTAGCATTTGTTAAGTGCATGCTAACTACCATATAAATTAATAGTGCACACACATTAATTTAATTCTCACGATAATCCTCTGAGATAGTGACTGCAGTTTTATTAGTGAAGGAATAGAGACATCAAAGGTTAAATGACTTGCCAGAAGTCACATAAGTAATAAATATGATTCAACCCAGCCCATCTAGTTCCAGGACCACCATGCTGTTCTGCTTCTCTTCATAGTTAAATTGAATATTTTTTCAAAATTTCAGAAGGAGACAGGAAATTCACCACAGGGATTCAATGGAATTGCTAGCCATTAGTGGTTACTATTATATATCATATATTATGTGTATTACAGACAATCTGTGACTTAGGTTTTTTTCTCTACATTTCTCTCTTGCCTTCTTTCTCTCTATATGTATGCATTTATGCATTAAACACGTAACACCTTTGATGTAGAAACTATTCAAAACTACTTAATTCAGATCCTTTCACTACTTGGTGTCCTCTCAAGTGAATACTCATATAATTCCAGTGATTTTATTTCAGTGAACTTAATTATTCTTGTTTTTAGTGAGCTAGTACACTGGTCCCCTTTTCTTATCATCAGCATCAAACATATTAAAAGAGAATCTCATTTAGTTCTGAGATTCTTACTCAGTTTTTAATGATGTTGATAATAACACACTTACTGAGCTCTTTACCTGGTATGTGAAGTTCATCAAACATTTTTTTGTCAAAACTACTAGATTAAATTTTCTTTTCTGTATGTTATAATTAAATATCTGAAATTGAGACTGATATTTTTCTGACCATAACTGTCTTGTGACTCATTAAATTAAGATGCTACATTGTAAATTTTAATGTGAAACTGGTAGAAGTTTCATGAGTTTTTATCACACAGTAATACTGGGTTAGTGGCCTCAATTTTTGAAATTGGTAGAAATTGAAGGCCAGTAACTTAGTAACTCCATTAAGGTTTGCTTCAAATGAACATTTCTACCAAAATAACACAAAAGCATATGGCCACTTTTGTTCTTCAACTTGCATAAAAGTATATCTAAAGAAAAGAGGAAATAAAGATCCTTCTAGGCAACTAAGAAGTCTGATTGGATCTATAATATGTGCAGTTGGACTCATCTTTCGCTGTGCTTGCCACTGCGTAGGAGGGATTTGGGGAGATGCAGCAAATAATCAGAAGCGCAATGTAATAATAGCAATTAGGAAGCATAATCACAGTCTTATATTTTGGTAATAATATTTACATGATGCAAAAAAGAAATTTTGAGGAAAAGATTATTTAGTTCTGAGATTCTTATTCAGACTTTCTAGCTCTTAATTGGAAATTTGTGAGTTGTTATTGCTGTAACATCTGGCTTCAACATGCCTGAACAGCACAGAAATAAGAAAGTTGAGTCATCCAACTTTTCTCTCCTCAACTCGTATCAGGCTACTTTTGATAAGTTATCCCTATAAATTGCCATGTTTGAAAGTATAACTAACAAATATATTTTAATTAAGTCGGTTTTTGTTACTTTTGGTTTTCATCCATGCTGTCTTTTTCCTTTACTTGTCTTAAAAAAATGACAATTTCAATCCATTTAAGCTAGCAAGCTGGCAGTGTATATGGAAACTAATAATTTATATCTGTGCAAAATATGTTTTCACCATTCTGTGATAAAAGAAGTTAAGATATTGGTTATATTAAATACTTAGTAGTAATGATTTGAATTTTTCTGTCAAATGGATTTTTACTCTGTGCATCATATCCGAGTGTTTTATTTGTCCATTAATTTATGCTGGGAAATCTAAATATTGCATTATACTTATGTTTTATTTGAGGAAATGTTGGGAATGCATTATGAAACCTGATCTTCCATAATCTGAAAAATAATTATACTATATGTGAAAATCATACATGGCTATAACAGTAATTTAATAGTCTCTATGAGTTTTCTGAATTAGGAATTAGAGGAGCATGGGAAAATGGAACTCACGAGTGGTCCAGGAGTTAGGACATCTCTGTACCTATGATGTTTCATTCTCCACAAGCTTTCTGAACTTTCAAGTGGTTGAACTTCTCTAGTCATATATATGTAAGAGGCGGAGCCTACAAGAAGATATTTTAAAAATCAAAACATTGTTTCTTATATCTTATTTTATAATTAATTTTAAATTTCTGCAGTTTTAATTTCAATCTTAAAACTTAAATCCAAATTACTTATTTAATATTCATTTGAAATCCAGAGAAGCCTATCTTAGTTATAAATGCCCTTAAATATATTAAATTAGAATTCTTGAGTAAACTTCTTTTTATAATTACTCTTTAGTTACATGTTACAATCCTTGAAAACAAAACTATTGCAAACGACATTTTAAGATATAATATTCTTTTGCATCAGTATATTAAAAGTGCTTGGTAAGTAAAACTTCAAAAGATATTTGTACAGTCATATTTCTAGTTCATTTCTTACATCAGGATTTTCCTGGAAACAAGGAACTTCTTGACATTCAGACTATCAAGAATAGTTTGGAAACAATACAAATAAGTGAGCTCTCAATTGCCTCCAAGCTTGGATAGATTGTCTAAGTGGGATATACCACAAATGTCATCTTGTAACATAAAATATCACTAGTCCTTGTAAGCTACTTTCATATTTTCAGAACCCTGAGATTAACTTTAGTAGTATGTGTTGAAGCTATTGTCAGTGTTGCTCAAGGATATGAATTTTCCATGAATTGGTAATTTCAAATTGTGGGTACTTAAATAATAATTAGGTCCATTATGCAAAGCAAGCAGTTTTGTGCTTTTTTTATTGCATACAATTATATCATTTTTCAGGCAAAAGGCTGATATGAAATAACTGGAATTATTTTTCCAGTTCTGCTAGAGACTCCATTTATAATTTACTAACCATCCAATTATTTTTCCTTCATTTTTTAATTTGTGAAATTATGTTATTTTCCCAAGGCTGCCAGAAAGCATAAACAATGAAATTTCCTCTGTAAGTGATAAAAATCTGAATAATTTTTAGGGAGATGATAAGAAAGCTAACTGAATGTTTAAAAAGTTAAACTAATAATTGACTCTTTTTCTTTTTACTCTTTTTAATAGAATGAATGGCAGTCACTTTAAGGATGAAAAGGTTTTGGTGACCAGTCAAAATTCAGATTTACTGGATGATGAAGAAGTAGAAGATGAGGTGTTGTTGGATGAGGAGGATGAAGACAGTGAACTTACAGGAAAAACCGGAAAGGAACCCATGACAAGTAATTTACATGAAGGAAACCCTGAGGATGACTTCGAAGAAACCAGTGCCCTGGAGATGAGTTGTAAGACGTCCCCAGTGAGGTAAGTAAGCTGGGCAACCTGACAAGCTAAGCAAAGGTAGATCCACATACATTTGCATTTCCTCCTGCTCTGTTTTTCCCTTGCAGTATTTCAGCTGATAAGGAATTTGTGAGCAATAAATCATAAAAATTACATTGGCATTAGCACAGCACACACAGTGCATCACTTTTACAAGAGTGAAACAAGGTAAACTATGAATAAAATATGCAAATATATATAGGCATTTGCATTTGTGGAGTACTCCCTGAGGTCGGAAGGATACGTGAAATTGCACAAGTATACAATCACTTAGATTAGACTGTACTTAAGAAACTCAAGGGACAATAGAGATTGTAACCTGATATAATTTCATTCAATAATCTGGCAAATATTACTAAGATAAATTTTGCTTCATTATATGCTTATATAATCTGCATAAATGATTTATTTTTAAATGAAAAAATTAACCAAAGAGTTAAATTGACAGAAATATTGTATTTTCATGAGGATAATGTGTGCTGACATCATGTTTTCATAACTAGCTTTAATTTAAGTGGAAATTTTAGATGCACAAATTCTCTCTGCACACATTGCTGACCTAATATGTCATTGATTTTATCTCAAATATATGCTTGACTTTAGTTAATAAAAAATATTAAAGAAAAGTATGTTTTAAGATAAGGTATTTATAAATATTTTAAAGAATTCAACAGTTGGTGCATGACACTTTACACAGCAAATACAATATGAAGTTTGATAGCTGTTTAAATTCAAATGAAAGTGATTTGATTAAAAACCTGAAAAACAGAAAAAAAAAAACTTTTGTGCTTTCCCATTGGTTCATTTTAGGTATAAAGAGGAAGAATATAAAACTGGACTTTCTGCTCTAGATCACATAAGGCACTTCACAGATAGCCTCAAAATGAGGAAAATGGAAGATAATCAATATACTGAAGCTGAGCTGTCTTCTTTTAGTACTTCCCATGTGCCAGAGGAACTTAAACAGCCGTTACACAGAAAGTCCAAATCACAGGTACATACTTTCCTGCAGTATAGCATCATGGGTACATTGTGCATAAAAATGTACATTTCCTTTGAGTATCAGAAAGCAGATATTTTACCTTTGCAGTATTCTAAAAGCAGGTCCAAGTGCTTTGCCCACAACACTCCTGTCTTTACAGGAATCCCAAAGAGTTTACTGAATCCAAAAGAGTTAACCAATGCACCAGTTAATATGGCTGCATTCTGCATGGAAACTTCTGTGATACACCTTATTTTCCAACAATGTCTCTTTTACTTTGTAGTTCCTTTATTCCTAGATAGGTAGTTCATAATGTTTGTTTACTTATTTATATATTACTTGAGAATTATTTTCTAATCGCTTAATTAAATATACTTTTTTGTCAACATAATTACATTTTAGGATTTTTGGAAAGCAAATTCTGCTTTTTTCTTTACTGCATGTAATATATTGTTAAGTGTAGTTAATTAACAAGTCATCAAATTATAGAATTTAGGAGCAAACTGAAATCAGAAATGAAATGAGTACCAAGGTCTTTACCAATTTAGTGGCATAGCTAGAAATAAATTTTTATTAAATAAATGAATGGTATACAAATTCACTGAGCACTGTAGCATTCTACTTCATGAGCATGATAACTAAAACTAAATCTATTTAAACATTCATAAATATCAGTTAAAAGAGGCTTGATTCTTGTTTTTTTTCCAAGTCCATTTTATTTCAAGGATAAAAAATAAAAAACTAAAAGAAGAAGAAAAGAAAAAAAAACTACAACAAAATTTCAAACACATCAATTGGGGCAACAATGGTGCATACATTGCACATTGTCATCCCCAAATCATTCACCCAGAGCACACGATATCTGCATTCAGTTGGCTTGATTCTTTTAACTAAAAGAAATCAGGAGTTTCTTTTTGACATTTATGCTGAACCAAAATGTTCATTCAAGTCCACCCCTTTAAAAAAAACTTCCCATTACCACATTTATTGATCATATTGGTTGAATTGTTTGACCCATCACACCATTTTGGAGGTGGTCTGACTTATCATTAGTGATCATAATGGCTTATATATTTGAAACTGACTTGTCTGAGATGTTCTGGGCTGATCTTAATACCAAATATAGTAAGTTATAATAGCAAATATCAATTAAATTAGGGAAAACACTATGTCAGTGGGACAATAAAAAATTTGTAATGCTATTAAATTCAGTGAAAATCTTGCTATTAGTATGTTGATGGCAAAATTAATATTCTTCCTGAACTCAAGTAAAGGAAGCCCGTGGACACTAGAAAATCCTACCCACTGTTTCCACTTGCTTGAAAACCTAACTTGAAGACTATGAATTGATACCTTTTTCTTATTTTAAGGAGTAGGGTGGAGAGGATAACCATTTCTTGTCAAAGATTCAGTGGGAAGAAAGTGAATTTTTCAGTTATTAATGGTAAAAGTTAATTAGCCCAAGTAGTTATCTCATTTTCCCCTAGCCATGCATAAGAAGTTAAGATTTTTTTACAAGTCCTTGATTTTCTATTTTTTCTTTCAAGCTGATAGAGGTATCATAAGGATCCAGTTTCCTCTTTTTAAATTTCTTTTAGTTGTTCTACTGAAAATATTTTCATTGTGAGACATAATACTTAACATTGGAAACTGTCAAATGTTATAGAAAGCAAACAGGCCTGAGCGCTTAGAAAGAATGAATATGTTATGTATTTCAGTAGCAACATATTGGCATTAAGTCCCTGCCTCACGGGACTGACAATTATCATCACAAGAAATACTAGTATTTTGTAATCCTAGCTTGTATTTTTCTTATTACTTGATTATACCACTTATATCCATCTACAAATGGTGAGGCATTTGTGCAAATTGACTGTATTTCTTGAAATCATTCATTCTGTGTTCTGTAGCTTATTAGCTCCTAAGTTTTGGGCTGCACACTGATCCTTGTGCATCAAAATGTTTATTTCCTTTCATTATTAATAAGCAGATATTGTATATGTACCACTTTCTAGAATTGGAAGGCTCAGATGTTTTACTCAAAATATTTCTATATTTACTTTGTGATTTTTTTTATAGCACTTGAATAAAAATTTGACCAGTACAACAGTAGCTGGATTCTAAATGAAATCCTCTTTGAAAAACTATTCCACAAATGTGGGATTAATTTCATAATAAATGCTATTTAAATGAGGCACACTGATACAAGCACTTTATATATGTCAGTGTCAGTGATTCCTCTGTAACACTTGTAGATGAGTACTATCGGTACTACTGCATTTTATACAAAGAAAGTAAAACTTATGAGTAAAACAATTTGTCTAAGGTCACAATGTCAGCTGTGTAACACGCAGGCTAGAAACCAAGAGTTAAACTAAGGATTTCAAAATTTTATCTATATCCCCTTACATATTTCCAAAGATCACAAGTTTTCTTAATGCAACTTCATAATATTCTTTAATTATTTTTTCTTTAAAGATGGGTGCATAATCTGAATAAATAACTTAAATTTGGGATTCACTTAACCCATGCTCTAAACTCTAGAAAGGAGAATGACTCTGTATTATTTATCCTTGATTCCTTAGGACGTAGCATGGTGCTTGGCAGAGAGTACATGCTTCGGAAATACTTGTTAAATGAATACTGAGGTTTTATACAGGTCCAGAAGGCAAATTGCATACATAAAAGTCAAATGTGTACATTTACAGCAATGACCCAGCAAATCAAAATCAGCCTGTAAAGGCAGATTTTCTAACTGAATGCCATGATTATAGAAGAAACCACAGACTGGCCACATGTCTCAGCATGACTCCCAGAGATGAAATTCTGCCTAACAACAAGCATTTTTTCTTTGTTTACAGACAGTGGAATGTCTTTGGCAGGACTTTAATGATTCCACTTCAGCAGCATTTTGACAAGCAAGTTTAGCAATGGATGAGACCAACAATAGCAAATCAACAGTGAAAAGTTCACTCACAAGTCAAGACTGAACATTTCATTTGAATATTTTACTTGGCAGTAAATGGGGGATTCTCTGAACAGTTATTTAGAATTTGACATGATAATAAGGAAGAAAGAGAACTTCCTCACGGCACCTCCATGTGCTTTCTGCTCAGCAGACACCAGAGCACAAGTTGCCTGGAGCATTGCTGGCCTTGCATTCTGTTTTATGTGTTGGTGGAGATGATTAGATTCACCTCAACTTTCAAGGTTTTTGGTGTCACTAGTGAATTTTTTTAACCCAGAAGGTACTGGAGAAATCACATTGGATTAAAATTCAAGCAGAAATCAATATTTGGTCCTTCACGGGATTAAAATTTAGACAGAACTCAGTTTTAGGTCTTCCGTCTAGTTGAGTGACCTTGGGCAGATCCTTTCTTCTTCATTGCTCTCAAAAAAGTGCAGAAGACAGAGTGCTTGCCCCGCTACGCAGTTCCGTTGAGGGAGGCCTGTATTTTATTTCTGTTTGCAGAGGCAAAATGAAATAAACTTTACATTTGCAAAAGTAATTCTGGTTAAAAAGCACGTGGTCTATAGGCAGGGCGGCACATGCCTATGATCCCTGTACTCTAGGAGTCTGTGTCAGGAGGATCTCAAGTTCTAGCCTTGACTGAGCAAATTCGCAATGCCGGGAGACTTTGTATCAAAATAAAAATGAAAAGGGGCTAAGGATATAGTTCAGTAAGAAAGCCTTCACTTGAATTCCCCAGTCTTGAAAAAAAGTAAGGAAAATGTGATGTTTTTTCAAATCCCATTTACTGACTGGGTCTCTCCGTTTCACCTCAGGCGTATGCTATGATGTTGTCATTGTCCGACAAGGAGTCCCTCCATTCTGCATCTCACAGTTCTTCCACCGTGTGGCACAGCATGGCAAGGGCTGCAGCAGAATCCAGTGCCATCCAGTCCATAAGTCACGTATGACATTACCAAGCTTGACCAGAGTGGGACCAAGTCCAACAGTAGCATGGCTCTTTCCTATAGGACTATTTACAAGACTGCTGAGCAGAATGCCTTATAAACCTGAAGGGTCACTCATTTAAAGTCTGGTGACCTTAAACTGAATGATTAAAGAAAAAAGAAAGAAAGAAAAAGGAAACTATTTATTCTCGATATTTTGTTTTGCACAGCAAATGCAGCTGCTGACTTCTGGAGGATCAGTTTGACTTAAAGTGAGTCAATGGAAGTGAAAAACTTGCTGGGCAAAAGGCATCTTCCAGTTCACCCTGCCTAGGGTGTGGGTGGGTGAAAGGGGCAGTTGAGATGGCAGCCTTGATATGAATGAACACTCCATAGAAACTGCATTCTTATCTCTACAAGATTACCTGACATGATTGGGAACAGTTGCTTTTAATTACAGATTTAATTTTTCTCTTTGTTAAAGTTTTATGTAATTTAACCCTTTGAAGATGGAAGTAGTTGAATGAAATGCACAGTTGTTATTATAGAAACTGATAACAGGGAGTACTGGTTTCCCCCTTTAACTTTTGCCTTCTTAAGTATATTGTTTAAAACTAGGGGAAAAGGGTATGTGTATATTGTAAACTATGGATGTTCATGCTCAAAGAGGTTAAGTCAGTGAAGTGACCTGTTCATCACCAGTACCGATGTACCACTAATAAAATGTTTGCCAAACTCTTATAACATCTTCATTTTAGACAATCATGTCACTGGTTTTTAATGTTTAAATTTTTTTGTGTTGTGTGTATCATGTATTTATTTGTTGGCAAACTATTGATTGTTGATTAAAATAGCACTGTTCCAGTCAGCCACTATTTTATGACGTCTGAGGCACACCCCTTTCTCAATTTCAAGGACCAAGGTGACTCGACCTGTGTATGGGAGTGCCAGATGGTGTTTGGCTTTTCTTAACATTCCTTTTTTGGTTGTTTTGTTTTCCTTCTTAATGAACTAAATATGAATAGATGCAACTTAGTTTTTGTAATACTAAAATCGATTCAATTGTATAAACGATTATAATTTCTTTCATGAAAGCATGATTCTTCTGATTAAAACTGTACCCCATATTTTATGCTGGTTGTCTGCAAGCTTGTGCGATGTTATGTTCATGTTAATCCTATTTGTAAAATGAAGTGTTCTCGACCTTATGTTAAAAGAGAGAAGTAAATATCAGACTGTATTCAGTTATTTTTCCTTTTATTGAGGAACCAGATTTGGGTTTTTTTGTTTGTTTGTTTGTTTGTAATCTCATTTTGAAATAATCAGCAAGTTGAGGTACTTTCTTCAAATGCTTTGTACAATATAAACTGTTATGCCTTTCAGTGCATTACTATGGGAGGAGCAACTAAAAAATAAAGACTTACAAAAATGACTCTTCTCCCCGTTGTGTGCTATTTTCCCTTCTCACATAATTTTAGTTTCCCTTTGGGATCCAAATGATTTAAAGATGTGATGTTTGGGACCTTGATGCCCTAACAGATACATGGACTCTAAAACATGTCTGCACTGTTTTGAGATGACATAAGTGATAGTCTTTGGCCAGCAATGAGTCCTGCTTGTTGTTTTGGATTTTCTCCATGCAGTACAAAGTCATGACCTGTGTGCTGCACTCACTACCCAGCACTGGAATCACTCCAGGCCCACAGCACCCATTTTAATTAGGACAGAGAGCAATCTACAGCCTTTTCCTGCAGTTTACATAATGTCTGTCAAAAGCAACTTTCTTATTTCTGCTTCTAATAATGCACATACTGTTAACTAATTCGTAAGGAGAGGGAAAACTTTTAACTTTCCCAAGTTCTTTTTTAAGTTTCTGTCCTTTTCATAGTGGTTATCAAAGTGTAAACATAGTTTTGTGTTTTCTTTCCTCACTTGTGGGAAAACAATCACTTATAGTGCTGTAAATTTTTCTAAATAATAAGTTAGTGGTTATACAATATTCCATCAAATTTGATCTCTAATTTTTTTCTAGAATTTTTATTTTGTTGAAAATCTAGATTTTTTTTTTCTGTTTTAAAATAGTATAATTGAGGCCATTTCAATTCTCATGTATGTGATTATTTCTGGGTTTTCATATATGTATATGGAGTGTTGGAATGTGATACATAGTAGTACTCTTAGTTATAAATCATCTGGTAAGAGAGCAATTATAAATAAATATGCACATAGATCTATCAGTAAATGTTTATTCCTTAAATACGATTCTAATTTGCTTTAAATATAAGGTTATTCCAATTTGGGATGACTATAGTTTTTTGACAAGTCTTGAAAAATTAATACGAAGTGTGGAAACATGCCTAGTCTAATTTACTCCTTCATTTGCTTATTCACTTTTAGCCAAAATGCCAGATACATAAAGAATCTCTCTGTTACCATTTCCAAGTATCTGTAATATGAGAATTAAAAATATGGTATATATGTATTGATTTTTAAAATAGTATATATAGGAAGATGTGTTCAGAATATCTTTTTAAGCTATACATTCATAACTAAGAAAGGAAAGTAAGAACCTAGTATTTAGGACATAAAAATAACACATTTGAGAAAGTGGAGATATAGAAAGTACTGTACTTTTTTCTTTGTTTTAAATACTGTACCTATAAAACTGAAGAAATTAAAATACTTCCAATGTTACTGACTTCTTGTTAGACTTTGATCATGACATTTTACTTGTTTGTTAATGCTTATTCCTCCAAATTCTTAAAAGGCTTTCAAGCTTGTATTTCTTCTTTTTCTTTCTCTCTCTCTCTCTTTTTTTTTTTTTTTTTTGCATTCCTTTTTTCCCATCAGTTTACCACATGGCCTTGGGAAAGACAGTGAGATACACTGGAGACAATTTGGGACTTGGAACCAAAGACGTAGGTTTGAGTTCTGGCTCTGCTACTTACTGGCTTCAAGGTCTCAGGAAAGTCACATACATTCCAAAATCTCATGTGTGAGACCGGGATAATAATACCACTTCTCTTGCTACTGCATGGGGTTTCTGTGAATGTCAAAAAACAAAATAGGTTTTTGAAAACTTTGATAAAGTTCTATAAATTAAAGACACTTTATAATTATTTTGGAAAAGAGTTAAAGGAAGGGAGCATTGTCAGAAATCTTTTGTCTTGATTGTCTCTCTTTTTGTTTTGCTTTTGTTTTTTTCTTTTTCTGGATATTGAATCTAGGGCCTTATGCATGCTAGGCATACACGATGTCACTGAGAACCCTAGATATGTTTCTTAGAAAATATGTCAGTTTGAAATAAAACAAGCCTATTCCTTTGAAAGCTTGAGACATTCAGCAGAATTGTTTTTCTTTAATTGACAAAAATTATAAATTTATGGCATACAATATATTTTGACATGCATATGCATTATAGAATGGTTATATCATAGATGTTTTGGTGAGAACATGCCAAATTTGCTCTCAGCAATTTTCAAGTGTACACAGTACATTGTTGTTTACTATAGTCACTATGATATCAGGTATCTTGAGAACTTTTACCAGTATCACTTTAAAGATTTCTCAAAAAATTCAAAAGAAGTTAAGAAAATATTTAAAGAGTAGACACATTCATAATTTTATTTTCAGACTAATGACCATCCATTTTACTTCTGTATAGAATAAAATGAGTGTTCACTTAACCACTTGCCTAGTGGTATGGTGCTGAGAATGTGTATATCCGTTTTCCAGTTAATCGTCACAATGGGCCTATAGGCAAGTAGCTTGATTCCTATTTCACAGATGAGGAAACTGGAGACCAGAGGTTTAAGAATCTTGCTCAAAGTAACTCAGATGCAAACTGACTGCTGAGAACCCAGAAGGCCCACAGTGAGCAACTCAGACCTCTTGGTACTGGTACAGTTGGAGAAAAGCCAAGAAGGAATGTTCCAAAACTGAGGAAATGTGTTCCCAGAAAGAGTAAAGCTGTTGGAGATGCAAATATTCTCAGGAGACATTTAGGCTTCTAAGTTTTGACTGTGAAGTTTGAAAGGTGAGCACCAAGGACTGGTTCCTAGTTTTTTTTTTTTTTGTTGTTGTTGTTGTTTTGTTTTGTTTTTTTAAATTCAGGTTATCTCAAATCAGAATCATCAATGCTAGTGATCTTGAAAGCTTATTAGTACTTAGTACTTCCTTAGTAAGTGTTTTAGTCATCTTGCATGCAAATTTCTAGAGTGACTTGAGTTTCTTCCTACCCTTTTTTGAAAAAGAAAGACTGACCCCAAACCTATGAATTTATTAATGTGGCACAATTTAAGCTCTTTTCTGAAATGGCTAGCAGACTCATCATGAAAGGAAGCAAATGCAGTTAGGAAATATGCTTATTTTGTTCTTTCAGGTTCAAGAGATGTTAATGGAGGAAAGCAGGGGAGAGTGGGAAGATTGCCAGAAGAAACTTAGCAAATAGATCAGGCCCAGGGCTAGCACCTCTTCCTCAGGAGACTTGGGTTAATATTTAATTGTTCATTACATCAGCATAGCCCTTATGAATACAAGAAACTGTCCTTGGTACAACATGTATTTTAAAAAAGGAAAAGAAGCACTTTATACTTATTAGGGTTATATACACTGATGTAGACTACTATCCAAAAAAAAAAAAAGAAAAATAATAATAGCAGAACATGGAAAAATTGAAACTCTTCATAGGAATGTAAAGTAGTCTACCCATTATGGAAATCACTATGGGGGTTTCAAAAAATTGTAATTCTATTTCTGAGTATATACCTGAAGAAATTAAAGTTAGGTCTCGAAGAAATAGTTGTACACCCATATCAAAAGCAGCATTATTTGCAGTATTTGATGGATGTAAGCAACTCTAGTGGCCATCAATAAATGAATGGGTAAACAAAATGTAGTATATACAGACAATGGACATTATTTCAGTCTTTAAAAAAAGAGAATACTGGCATGCTGTAATGGGTGGACATTGAAAACATAAAAGCATAATATACACATGTATCACAAGAAAATTCATTAATATGTACAATTAACATGCATTAAAATTTTAATTAATATAACAAATACACCACATTAAAAAAAGAGGAATAATATATTATTCCATTTAAGTGATGCAGCTAAAGTCAATTTATAAAGAAAGAATGGTGGTTGCTATGTGTTATGGGAAGTGAGAAATGAGGAATTGTTTAATGTACAGAGAACTTCAGCTTTACAAGTTGAAAATAATTTTGAAGATTGTTTACACAACAATATAAGTGTACTTATCACTACTAAATTGTACAAGAAATGGTTAAGATGACACAATTTAAGTAACAAGTTTTACCACTATTAAAAAGAAAAGAAAAAATTCCCTTCATTACTTATATGGTTATTTACACTGAAATAATTTAATCCTGTTCAACTTAAGCAGAGAGGCAAATCACTAGGCAAATATAGAAGACACTGTACAACTTAAGGGAAAACTGAGGCATCAAGCCTAGGATGCATCTCACAACCAATGGGTGGGCAATAACAAGAAGCAGTTGGTAACATTTTAGGCCATTATCAAGATGAGTGAACTACCAGCATCTTTAGTCATATTTGTTACTCTGGGTTCTGATTTAAATTCTGGGGACAGAGCATGAAAGTGGCCCTACATGAGACAAGGAAATAGCTGACAGACTAAACTACCATGCAGTTCCAGAAGCATGGCTGCTGTTAATTCTACTGTCACCTACATGCTGCCCTACTGTTGCTGCTGAAACTTCACACGGCCGTCAATAACCTTTCACTATACTGATAGAGTTGTCCTTTCTCTAACCTTCTTAATTCCCTTCTTAATAACCTTCTGAAGTGCATTGTACCTCACTGGAAACTGTCTGGGAAGGGAGCCTGGGGAATGAGATTTCTAAGAATGAAGACCCCTGTGAAAAAGAGGAATGGTGCTTGGTACCAGCAGACTGTAGGATCACCATAACTGGACATATACTATAAAGCACAGAAGCAAGTCTCCAAGTTTCCCACTTTTCTTCAAATTGCTTTCAATATGCCAACTTGGCCTCCAGGGTATTCCATGACCTACTTCTTGTCTAGTCTCTCCTTACCTCCCCATCTGACTCATACTTAGTATATTGCTATCAATTGCTAAGTTCAATTTTGCGTCCAAAGACTTTTTACACAATACTCTGTGAACTCAAGAGAATTCCCTCTTGTCTCCTTCCTAAATCAGAACTCCACCCCTTTGCTAACCTTCACATATTTTTAGTTGGCTAAATTAACTAATTATTTAGATTTTAACTTATATGCCATTCTTTCAGAGAGACTTTCCTTGATACATTTTTTCTCTTTCACCAATTAATTGAAAATTAAACTGTCCTGTTGCAGTCTCATCAAACCACTTGCCACACATTCAATGCACCTATTTCAGTCAATTTTATATGTATGTGTTATGGTTTAGATCTCAGATGTCTCCCAAAAGTCTTATGTGTTTGGAGGATGATTGGATCATGGGAGTGCTATACTTGTCAGTGGATTAATCCACTGTTGAGTTCATAGCTAATTTGCTGGTAGAAGTTGAGGCCTAGAGGTGGATTATTAGGGAAATGACCTGGAAGGATGTATCCTCCTCTTTGGTTTATCCCTTCATACTCTACTCCATGATAATTATGATTTAAGAAGTTTTCCTCTATAGCAGGCTCTCCCACCATGTTCTTTGAGCCTACCAACTATGGACTAAGACTTCTCAAACAGTGAGGCAGCATAAAATATTTCCTGCTTTAAATTGTGGGTGTTTGGTATTTTGTCCCAGTGATGGAAAAACAAATAAAACAGACTCTAGTATGAGAGAAATGGAGTCACTGATGTCACTATACCTGACATATTATTCAGAAGTCTTTGGAACTGGTTTGAGTGGGGAGTGTGAAAAGGTTCAGAAATACTGGTTAGAGAAGTCATAGAATGCTGTAAGTGGAGCTTGATAGGAGAGTCTGATTAGAGAAGATCAGAATGCTGATAGAAATGTTCACAATAGAAGCCAAGTTCTGGGTTTTCTGTTGGGAACAAGGACTCCGTTGGCAGTTGGGCTAGTGAACATTGTGTTATGCTGTGGCAGGAAATTGGACTATGTTCAGTGCAAGTCCTGAGATTTTGCAGGAGACTGACAAAGGACAGTGACCAATTAATCTGGTCAAGGAAATCTCAAGGCAGCCAAGTGTTGAGACTGTGGCTTGAGTACTGCTAGTATCTTTAAACCATGCTGACAGTAAAAATCAGGAGGAAACATTAGAGCCAAAGATATAAATTTGTGCAATGCCATCAGAAAGGAATCACTGCAAAGCTGGGACCTTGGAGAGCTTGGCTACGGGAAATATTTGCATTAAAAAGAAGTAAAGTTCTCTGAAACAGGACAACAAAAAATATGTCCTTGGGGGAATCAGTAAGATTCTGCCCTTTCCAAGATGGTAAAAGGGTGAAGGTAAACACTTTTAAAAGACTTTACTTTGAAAAGAGAGCCCCAGTGTTCCCTGTGAGAAAAGGGTTACCTAAGAATTGGTTCCCCAGGAGTCCTTTGACAGTGCTTGACTGTTTAGCTACTCAGAGAACTCTGCAGCCATGATCAGAGAGGAGCTAGCTACTGCTAAAGCTGGTAGCAGACCTTGGTATTATCCTCATGGTGCTGGTTTTTCAGGTATGCAGAATGCAAGAGTTATAGGGTCATGGATGTATCACCCACATTTTGAAGGAAGGCCTGGATAAAGCTGCTGGAATGAAACTGAAAGTGCAGTGAAGAGCCCAGAAAGTTGGACATGCCAGGAATGTGGATCATCTACTAAGGAAAGTCACAGGCAGTGAGCAAAGCCAGACCAAGACAGAGGCCATAAGGGCTGCACTGAGCAATGCTACAGGGGTGGAGCCCTCCAAAAACTTTGAAACTGATCTTGTTACAACTTGTCCCAGGTGCTGTATATTGAACTACAGTATAAATTGTTCACCCTGCTGTTTTTCAATCTTGCTTTGATCTCATCACTTTCTGTCTTCTGAATTTTTCCATTTTGGAATGGGTATGTTTACCCTATGCCATTGTTGGATGTGTTTAATTTTTAATTTAATTAATTAATTAATTGGTACCAGAGATCAAACTTGTGCCTGCCAGGCAGGCACTTATGCCACTGAGCTAAATCCCTGGCTATTTTTTATTTTTTTTATAGGGATTCACAACCATGAGTTTGCCTTGAGTTTCAAAGATTTTGGACTTGAACTTTTCAGCCAGGCTAGAAACGTTAAGACCTTGGTGACTCTGAGATGTACTGAATCAATTTTGCCTAAATGAGACTTGGACATGAATCTTTTGGGGACCAGGGGTATAATGTTATGATTTAGGTTTAGGGTGGGCCCCATAAGCTTCATATATTTAGAAAGCCATTGGACCATGGGGATGTTCAGTGGACTAATGCACTGATGGGTGCCTAGGTGACTTGCTGCTAGGTAATAGGGCCTAGTTAGAGGCAGGCGACTGTGGATATGACCTGGAAGGTAACTTCTCCCCACTGAATCATTCCTTTTCCCTTTGCTTCCTGCCTGTCATGATGTGAGTAGCTCTTCTCTATGTTGGCATTACACATTAGAATTTGTATATATGGATATTCATTTAAACATTGATAATAAGAAGTTACAGAAAGAGACTGAATAAAGTTTACTATGCTGTCTGTGTGCCTATGTTCAAGTATATCTCAATATATTATTTACTGCAGAGTCAGATTACAAATATCTAGAATCTATATACTGTAACCTTTTACTAATTGGTGGTGTTACAGATGAGTTTTATTTGTTTTATTCTTGCTATCTACATTTTTACTATTACTTAAAAAGCAAACACATGTTATGTTATTATACAAGCCCATAAAGTGGTTTCTTCACATTAGATAAACAGTACAGAAGACAAAAGAGGAAATCTTGCTGAGTGTCTTCTCATCATCACCTCTGAGACTGGATGAGCCCAATCTGCTCACATTGCTGGTGACACAGTGACAAAAGAATTAGGTAGAATAGCTTGGCCCAAGGTCTAAGATCACACAGCTAATTTAGAGTCAAAACCCAAGTTTCTTCTTTCTGCACCAATGCTGTGAGGAATAAGATACGAGCAGAGTGGAGGGAAAGTTTGGGTTAGAGGTCAATGGCTTCTAAGATGAATTTCAGGGTAGAATACCTCTGTGACCAAACTGACTATGCCACAAATGCTGGGTCCTATTTGAACTCGTCTTACTGTTTAATTAACCTAAAGAAAACAATATTTTAAGGTGAAATTTATTGTCCACATTATAGTAGAGTGCAGTATCCATTTCACATCTTGACTCATACCAAGTGCATTTTATTTTGGGGTCCTAACTACTTATGAGAAATGGGGAGTCTATAACTAAGTAAATGGTATTGGGCACTTATGAGCATGAAACAATGTTCAAAAGAAACTTGTGAGCAAACTTTGCCCTAAAATCACATCTCAGAAGGTAAAATTAATACTTTCTCTCTGATATTTCCCTGCAGGATGAAATTTTGACTTCTTCCAACCATCTCTTATTAGGCAGTAGCATCTTTAAGCCAGGTTAAATAGAGATGTAGAGCAAAGGTTTGCATAACAAAGGTTAGAGATCCCCCAAAGCAGTAATATGGGAGAACTATAATTTCCAGCTTGCTAGATGTCAGAGGTGCTGAGTTCATGTCCACTGAAATCGAAGAATAAATTTCAAAGGGCAAAGGCTTCTAAGAGTAGGAAAAGTTTGTTGATAGATAGCTCCTGAGAGACAGAAGAGTCCTGGAAGTGGGGCACCACTGGGGTCATTTCTCTATGACTGTTTTATAGAGCAAAATCACAAGGTGAACACAATGTGGGTCAAACAGCAATCAACCTGTTGGAAAGTGTGTCTGCTTAGCTAATACTGGTTCAATAGAGAAGCAGGTCACTTAGCTAGGGTACATGGAAAGCATAAATGCATTTCTGGAAAGGATGAGTCTGGATGCTTTGGTTACCACTTGAGTGACTGATGTCTATCTGATCTTTACCAATTACAGTATAATTTGAAGTTACTGCTTATCCTTTAGGGATTGTGTTTCTGGTCATTGTGTTTCTACCTTGAGGCCTGGTCTTCCTCAGGTGTGCCTCCAGTCACAGTTCTGATGTCTTTATTTTCCAGTTGATTTCCTAGAGAGCTCAGTCCCTCTCTGAGTGTATATTAGTTCCTATCTGATTTAACTGCCTGTTATGATTTGTGTTTTTATGCCCCCCCCAAAGCCTCAAGCAGTCATAAGTGGGACTTTTTTGGAGGTAGCTGGATCTAGAGTACTTAATGGTGGAACTGATTCATGCTACAATACTAGTGTCAAGGGCACTAGAATTAAGGATGTGAGTGCTACCCTCCCTAAGAAATCTGGATAACATATTAGGGATAGAAATCACGTGTTGACCCTTGTTTCTTTGCTACTTTCTGCCCACAATGAACTGTTTCTCCTCTGCAATGCATGTCTGCCATGCCACTGTACCTTGGAGCCAGTCAATTATGGACTGAAACCTCTACAAACTGTGAGCTAAAGAAGCCTTTCCTCCTTTAACTTGTGGGTGTTGGGTATGTTATCTCAGCAATGAGGAAACTAGAACAGTTGCCTATAATAAAAGCAAAGTTACAGGGCTGACAAGAGCCCATTCATGACCTCTCCCCCACCCAATAATCCTCCTACTACCACTGAAGTCACAGTGATCTGGAATATTTATATTTTCCTCACCTTGAATAGTAATGTATTATTCTAGGAGGGGGTGATATGTTAAGTTATTTCAGTAAGCATTATTATTAATTAGTGAATTGTATCTTTTTGCTCTGTGATGCTAGATGAGGGAATATTTTTTAAAGAGATCATAGAAGTATAAAGGGAAAGGGGACAGGGTTGAGTTACTCTGGATAAAGAAGGCTGAGATGTGTGAATCAAGGACCAGAAGAACAATCTGAGATTTCTCTTTTCCTGGATTGGGAGAAATTACCATAAGAAGAAGAGACATATGCAGATTTTTGTTTTACATAAGGACCAGTTCTTTCATCATTTGCTAAAGATGGAAATAAGGACTAAGGTATTTAGTGTGACACAATAAGAGACAATAGTGAAAAGGTAAATTTGGAAATACCAATACAGGATTTTTGATAAGTGTAATGTAAATAATAAGGCTTAATTAACTACAGCTTTATACATCTTTCAAAAATACATTAAATTTTAATGATTTAAATGAGATGCATGTCAGTAGTCTCAGATTCTTGGGTGGCTGAATTGTGAGTATCTCTTAAGTTCAGAAGTTTGAGATCAACCAAGGCAATATAAAGAGACTCTATATAAAACAAAACAAAACAAAAATAGTGACCTTTGCCACTGAATTTCTTTACAGAGAAAGAAACATGGTTTTTACTGAAATGTATTACCCTGTTAGTATCACTAATTAGTAGTCACTATAAGTTAAATAGGTAAACCAGGGTTATCATCTTTTGTGTTCCTTGTTGCACTTAAAATCTGTAGTTTCCAGTTTTTTGACTTTCTATAAATCTCATACATTTGTAAAATTAACTAAAAAGCAGTTCATGGGTCATTCCAGCTTTTCCTAAAATGCCACCCAAAGGTACAAAAAAAAATTAAAGAATGTTTGAGACATGGGAAAAAATATTCCAATGGGAAGGGGAATAAGAGAACAGGGAGGGTGATGAGTAAGAAGGGAAAAAGAAAAACAGAGAATAGAAGGAAAAAAATAGAAACAGTTTTTGCAAATAAGGAGGGGAAGAAAAGTTGGAGGGAGGAGTGGGGATTGGAGAAAAAAGAGAATCAAGATATATTTTGTTGTGGCCATCTGGAAAATTGCTTCCTGTGGGTAGCCAGTGGGGGCAGGAAGAAACAGCCAAATATGCTTCTGCACACCCACTGCCAGTAAGACACTTGCTTCCTTTAGGTAACCAGTATGGGCAGGGAGAAACAGCTAGATACGCCCTATGTGCCCACGGAGATGCTTGCTTCCTGCAGCAGCAAGTGTGAAATGGAAGAACCAGACAAGCATGCCCCTGTGCACCTGGCACCATCAGGGAGTCCCAGTGTGGCCACACAAGCCAAGAGAAGCAGCTCCAGCACCATGCACCTATGGCCATCAGGGAAGCCTCAGTGTAGCTGCATGGGTCTGGAGAAGCCCACCCCACATCCTCCCCAGGAACCTGGGTTTCTTTAAATCCAGGCTCCTGGACCATTTTCCTGCACTGCAGAGTGGCAGCCAATGTGGGAAGCTCTTGGGATCCCTCAAATGGCTTGTTGGGAGGAACCCAGGAAAATGTCAACACAGAGGAGTAAAAGGCAATCTCAGACCTCCAGTTCACACAGAGCAAGTCTGGAAGATATAGATATGGAAGAAAATGAAAGTCACATACCTGAAATCTCTGAAAGGATAGCAACTGAAGTAAAACAAAACACACAAACAAACAAACAAAACTAAAAAGACTTTACAAGGCTGTAAAACTAATCAGATCAGAAATAGTATCTCAGGTGAAAGAACAAATAAACATAATGAAAGACTTGCTGAGCATATCTAAAGAAGACATAGATTAAAAAAGAGGAGTATAGGAAAATGATGAAAACCTTGAATGAACAATAGAGGAAGGAATTACAATGCATGAAACAGATTCAAAGAGATATTCAGGAAATTAAAAACTCCATTGAAAGCTGGCAAAATTGCTTGAAAGAGAGAGAAGGCAGACTTTCAGACCTTGAAGACAGGATCTCAGCTAGCGACTGTCAAAGGAAAGATCTCTTTAAAATAACAAGGAACCAGGAAATAGCAATTCAACATCTGCGAGACAACACAAAAAATTAATTTAAGACTGACAGGTGTCAGCTAAAAAAGCAGGGAGGGAGGGTCAACACAAATGGCATAAAAAGATTATTTACAGAAGTAATAGCAGAAAATGTCCCAAACATGGGAAAAGGGACTGGTATGCAGATAAGTGAGGCATATAGAACTCCAACCAGCCATAACCAAAATAAATCTACACCCAGACATGTAATAATAAAGATCCCAAAAATTCAGCACAAGAACAGAATATTAAAGGCTATTGGAGAAAAACAGATCACCTAAAAAGGAAAACCCATCAGAATCATGGCAGAATTCTCAATACAAACCATCAAGTCAAGAAGTACTTGGAGTAAAGTGTTTCAAATCCTGAAAGAAAACAACTTCCAAACCGGATTGATGTAGCCTGCAAAACTATCTTTTAAAATTGATGGCAATTGAGATACTCCCATGATAAAGAACAACTGAAGTAATTCATGATCACCAAAGACCTGAAAATATTCTAGAGAGAGATAAAGATGACCATGATTCCAGGAACAGCAGTTGGTGGGGGGGGTTGACAAACAGGGCAGGCAACTGAATAGAGGGAAAAAGTGAAGGACCAACAGCAGGAGGATAACATGGCAGAGATGAACCAATGCATGCCAGTTGTAACTATCAATGTAGGTGTCCTCAATTCACCAATAAAAGAAACACAGAGAAAATGTATCAAGAAACAAGATCCATCAACATGCTGCATAAATGAAACATTTAATACAAAAGGAAACTCTTAGAACAAAAGTCAAAGGAAAGAAAACAATTGTTTCATGTGACAGGAAACCAGAAAAAAGCGGGGTAGTTTTCCTATCAACCACAGAAGATATGGTAAGATATGGTATGGTAAGAAAGATATGGTATTTTTATACAGTGGAAAGATACTTAGCTATGAAGAAGGATAATCTTGAGGTTCTGGTAGGTAAATGGATGCAACTTGAGATCATACTTGTGGGTGAAATGGTTTGAACTCATATGGGTGAACATCATGTTATCTTCCTAGCATTAAAAACTGTAGGAGTTAGTGGGATCCAAAATGTACAACAGATACTGTGAAAGTGACAGGGAAGGAAACATCCACAAAGGGAAGGTGGTAACAATTGTTAATTTTCTATTATGTTGTTTTGAATTCCTGTATTGTTTTCATATTTTTGTTAGGTTTGGTTTTATTCTGTCTTGTTTTATTTGATTTTACTATGTCTGGTATGGGCAGCTATTTTGAAGATAACGAGATATATTATGGTAGCTATTATTGATTTCCTATTATCTGGTTTTGAAGTCCTGTAATGCTTTCATTATTTTGCTTTGATTGGTTTTATTCTGTTTTGTTTTCTTTGATTTTATTATGTCTGATGGTATATACAGCTATTTTTAAGAAAACAAAAAGACATTATGGTAGCCATTGCTGATTTGAAGTCCTGTATCACTTTCATTTGTTCTGTTCTGATTGGATTTATTCTGTTTTATTTTGTTTGGCTTTATTCTCTTTAAAATAAAATACAAAAAATAGATATATTATGTACAGTTATAAATTTCCTATGATGAATATGATCATTATATATTACTAGAATGTACCAATACAATGAATTTTAAAAAATTAAAAAATAGTGTTTAGAGCACATTGAATTTTTCCCATTGTTGTTAGCTCTCAGAAGTGATTTAGGACTATTGTATATACAACAGCAACATGAAAAGGAAACAAACTAGAGTCAAAGAAATCTGGAACTTTATCCTTTGCCATAAAATGGCTGTGTGACCTCACATGAGACTAGTGATCCTGAAATTGTATTTGTTTATGTTTTATCATAACTTTTGCTGTATCTAAATTATTTACTTAACATTTCTTTGCTTTTCTTTGCCAGATAATTCCCCTTTGATAATTGTGGTTTACAAGAACATGTAAATAGAAATTCAAATGCTGTAAATCACTTAATCATGGATATATGCACAATGAAGAACTAAAATATTAGATTCTAGCTAGATAATTATGGTCAACATTATTGCTTTCTGGGCAAAGTGAAAGTTACACACTTCTGTTATGGAACTGTGGATGAGTAATTCTGTGAAATAGACTATAAGAAGTGACAGCGCACTTGTGGGTCAAACATTTTAATTGACAATGCACAATTATTTTTACTCTCTTTCTTTGACATGATAAAGAAGAAAGCTGCAGGTTTTAGATGACAGAACTACAAGAGGGTAGAGCCTCAGGCTTGACCATTGAGTCACAGTGCACATACCTGCTTTCATCCTGAAAACCAACCCATGTAGGACACATACTGGTCAGTTCAGTTCCTGTGGTCATGAGTGTTTTTGCCCATAGCAAAACTGA
The DNA here is from genome assembly GCA_004363535.1 of Dasyprocta punctata. Classification (NCBI taxonomy): domain Eukaryota; kingdom Metazoa; phylum Chordata; class Mammalia; order Rodentia; family Dasyproctidae; genus Dasyprocta; species Dasyprocta punctata. The sequence continues at coordinate 57,945 of RJWM01001617.1, read as the reverse complement.
ATCAATCCCTGTTAATACAACACTGTTACCTGCCTGTGACTGTGGCTTTTGCTGTATTTTCTTTTTGTTGACCAAAAAGATTAGCAAAAAGTGTTAGAGAGCTGTTGAAGAAATATTAAACTGAATTGCAACTTTCTTGTTGAGTATGATAACAAATTTAATGATAATTTGAATAAAAACAATGTTATTTCCTGGACTTCAAATGTATCCCTATTCCTTACAAAACTGAGAAAATTATTAAACTCTTTGATCTTTGGCTCCTTTATCCACAGAATGATAGAAAAGCAGTTGGCTGTAGGATGGCAACAGAAAAATACAGGAAGACAACAGTTATTCAACACTGAATGAAAATTTTTAATACTTTATATTTTGCAGTTGCATGACATGATGCAAGATAGCATGATGATATTTTGGAAGACAAATATTTATTTAGCATTGTTCTAGGTTCTTGACTCACAAAGAGCAAAGATAATATTTTGGTTGGACAAGCCTGTGGCATTCATGTAGAGACCTGAATGTCAGAAAGAAGCTTTCCATAAATGATTGGGGTGGAGTGTAGCAGGTACATGGAATCCTGTGTAAAGATTCTTAGATATCCTGCTGTGTTTGATGAGAGTAGAACCAGGAGGGCCAGATATGCAGAGAACAAGTACTAGAAAAGAGGTGTCTCATCTACTACATGTTTTAGAGGAAGAATATGATTGTTAGTAGTGATATGGTCATGACTGGATTAAACTGCTACTGTAGAAGATTAATAAGGCTCACTTCTGGATGTGCCTGTGGAGTGTTCCCAGAGATGACTGGCATGGAGGGCAGCAAGCAGAAGAGAGATTTTAAATGGGAACCTTCCAATGAACTTGTAGCCTGAAGAAGAAGCAAAGAGAAAGAATGAGCAGCCTTTTTTTGAAAACGCTCCATTCTTGTTGATAGGATTTGTCTTTTGCTACTGCCATCCCCTGTGGATATTAGACTCTTTTCTCAACCTTCAAATGCAGTCTCATACCAGTGACTTTCCAGGAATTCTGAAAACCCTCAGTCATACACTGCACTACATTCTTGATGCCTCTTGTTCTGTGGCTTCCAGCTTCTTAAACTAAGTACCTACTAGATTCTTTGGCTCTTCAGTGTTCAGATAGCTACTATTGACTATCCCTCCTCTGTTATATAGAGCTTCCTATTTTCATATATATATATATCAGAATATATATATCAGAATATATATATATATATATATATATATATATATAAATAATCTTCCTATTTCGGTTACTCTAGAGAACTCTAACCAATACAGAGACTCAATATTCAGCCTACACAACATTAAAATATTACCTAAAACAATAGTTACCACTATTTGAATCCTTTTAATGCATACAATACTGAGGGTATTGCTTTTCCTTCTTTTTAAAATCTCATGTACACACAGAAATGACTTTTAATGTATACAATGCTGAATCCTTTTAATGTATACAATACTGAGGGTATTGCTTTTCCTTCTTTTTAAAATCTCATTATTTTGCCCAGAACACAGGAATTGTTATTATCCACACCTTATTATCTGGGAAACAAGCAAGGTTACAGAGCAGATCAATAAAAAGGTTTGGTCCCCACCTAGCTATCTCTAACTCCAAAAGCTGAGGCACTCAATCTGTCTTTCATCTTGATGACAACAGATGCTATTTCACCTTTCCAAATACTAACTAGCAGTTATATTTTTCAGTGTTATTTGTGCTGTGCTCCTTGTCTTTTAAATATTTGAAATTTGGTCCTGAAGACAGCCTATCCATGTGCTTAGAATTTTGCCTGTATAAACAAAACATTTTGCAAAGGAATGCAAGGGTTGAGGGTTGCAAGAGCAGTCCAGCTATGCAGAATAGGATGGATGCCACTGAAGTTTGACCAATTACTCACATATGTCTTGAACATGAAAACTATTTGTTGGTTTCCTACAATTATCCATGGAACTGTGCAAGGTTCTGGGTCACTTCATGGTAGGTGGTTGCTTTCCAAACAAAGTCATTTCTGTGTGTACATGAGTCTGTGTGAATAAGAGGGTGGACAGAGAATGCAAAGGGGCAAGAAAAATGATCGATGGATTAGAAGTTGAGATGTGACTTCGTCAAGTTGACTTTAAACTGAACCTTAGTAAAACGTGTTATAGCAAGAGGAAGCATAGTGCAAAATATACATGGTTTGACCCACACACACCTAAATAATCACTATTACATTTATAATAACTAATACATGACCATAGACTAGTCATGTTTATCTTTGTAAGCCTCAGTTGCTACAAATGTTAAATGAGAATTGTGATAACTACCATGTAGATTTGGGGAAGATTATGCTTATCAGTGCATGTGGAGATTTTGGTGCATGATCTGTGTTCATTAACTAGTGCCAGTAAATGATCAGCACTGCGTATCACTGTAATTGCTCCTGATGCTTTAACATAGTGTTGTTCTATTTATCTTTTTGAATACATAATACCTGTTTATCATATAAAAATCGAAAGTTATGAACAGGAGCATAACAAGAAATGGGCTTTTTTCCTCCCTCGTATTTGAGAAACTTGGTTCCCCATCAGAGGTGAAAATCCTGTTATAAAATTTTTGGATTCTTTTATTTCTCCTACAAATGGTAATATGCCATATACGCTTAGAATTTTTTTTTTTTACTTAGTCTATTTTGGAGATCACTGCATATAAAGTCAAAAAGAGTTCCAATTCTTCCTTCTTTTCTTCCTCCTCTTATTCTTCTCTTTTTCAAGTACATAATATTCTATGGTAATATAATTCTTTTGATTGGTGACCTGTAAATGAATATTTAGGGGGCTAATATTTTGATTCTGGGTACAATTTGGTGTATATCCTCATAGAGTCAGAATTCCAGAGTCAAACAGTATGGCCATTAGATTCACCCCTAAATAATAGCCACCAATTTGGGTTCCTGCCTTCAGCGTGTGCTTCCATCTGTCAGATAATTTAATTTTGTTTTTGTAAGTCTTTGTCAATCTAAGATGATATAGCATAGTACACTTCTTTTGTTAGCAGTGAGGCTTTATGGATTTTTCATACCTTTAAAGACAGCATTTCATTTTTTTTTTTTGTATAAATTATCTGTTTAGTTTTCTCTTTCTATCCTGTGTCCGTTTTCTATTAGTTTTGTATTTCAAGGAGCTCTTTACTTAAGTAAATAAACTTTTATTTGCAATCGTAACTTTTATTTTTACCTTATCTTTTGCCAGTTTTTGTTTTCTCCATTGCAGAGATTGATTATTTTCTATATGAATTCATCTATCTTTTCTTTTCAGGTGTGCTCACATATAAATGGAAGCTCTACACTCTGATTAGTTTTAAGCTATGTTTTCTTCCTTTGTTTTATTGTAAAGTATGCAGTAGAAATTCTATTTAGTTTGCCCAATATCATTTAATAATCGATCCTTTTACCATGATTTGAAATGCCCCCTTTTCATATGTTAGATTTTTTATATGAATTTTGGTTCATTTTGGTGACTTTCAGTCTTTCTATTAGTCATTCCACCTGTTGATCATTGGTTTGATGATAGTTTGAGAATGTTCTGTACATAGATCATTTTTCTGTATTTATAAGGTTAATGAGTCTCTTTTATCCTCTCCATCTGGCCCAAGATTATTCAGTGCACAACTTGCACAACTAATGGGCCAATTCTCATCAATTATTTAACTTTTTCAAAATTTCTTGGGAATTATTTTTTCTCATTTTAAAAATAAAATTTTGGAATCATATTGTTTTAAAAAGTCCTATTTTATTTTTTTTCAACTGGGACTCATTAATTTCACAAATTCAGTTAGAGAGAATTGATATCAACTCATTCCTCACCAATAGTTAAAATCAATTTCATGTGAACTTTATATTTAAAAGTAAAATCTATAGAGCAAAAAATGAGCATACAGTTAAGATATCTTTATGACTTTATTGTACAAAATTTTTCTTGAATGGGATACAAAGAGTTCTAGCAAAAGATAGTTGGTGGAAGAGTTTTAGTTCAGAAAAACAAACTTCTGCTAATTGATCAGAAAATAGATTACTTCACTAGAAAAATAAACAAGAAACTTAGACAATTCACAACAGAAGGTATTTGTGTATTAAAATTTGTTAATAATCAAGGTATGTCAAGTAAAGCCTCAGTAATGTACCCTTGAAAAACACTGGATATATTAAAATTAAAAGACTGATAATACCAAGTGTTGATATGATGTGCAGCAGTGATAGCTCTCAAACTGTGCTGGTGAGAACATAAACTGGTACAATCATATTGGAAAGTGGTTTGGACATTAAAAATTGTTATGGGCTGTGTTGTGTGATACAAATACTCAACAGAAATGTGTGTATATGCACTGTAATTCATGTACAAAGATATTTACAGTAACATTATCCAAAACAACTCTAAACCTTGAATTATTCAAGTATGCAACAGAATAGAATGGATAAATAAAATAATGATTATGGGAACTGTATACAACAAAATGTTAAGTAGAATTAAAAATTAATAACTACAGCTACATGCAACTATATGAGTGAATTTCACAAGCACATTTAAAGAACAAGAACTTGGATGTGAAAAATATGTGCTGTTATTTAATTTTTGCAAAGTTAAAAATAGGTAACTTTAGATATGCTTCTCACATTCCTGTGATAAAAAACAAGAATATAGCTTTCCTGCACAATCCTCTCGTACTTCTTTTTTGATCTTCCCAACATAACTATATAACAATTAAAACTTAAATAAATTATTAAACAATTAAAAATGAATTAAAATTACGATAATGAATATATCTTATGTATTATATAAATATGATTTGTAGCTTATCGATGCATTATATTTTATTTGTTATTAACTGTATTTTCCTAACATAAGAATTTCTAAATCATATCTAACCTTTTCTGATATCCCTTCACCATTCAGCCCACTATAACCAGTACATACATTTTGTACCTTTCTTCTAACTTGTTTTTCAGAGACATTAAACAGCATCATTCAACTATGGCCTGCATGTTGTAGATTCCCCAGTGATTGTATGAGTGCATAAACAGGGAGAGAGCAAACTGTGCAGGTAGAGTATGTAGCAGACGAAGCTAGAGTTACCAGGTGAACTCAGATCCCTGCAGTTATGATAAGAATTTAGAACTGTCATGTGGATAGTCATGGTGGGGTGACTGAAGAATAAAGCAGTGCAAGAATGTGACCAGTTTTACAATGTAGAAAGCCCACACTAAGAGGGACTTCTTCAGCGGCCAAGATTACAAATAGAGAACAATTAGTTTGATGGTTCTCCAAGTTTTACAGGTTCCATCCATGACAAAAATAGTTTTCAAATTGCAACACACATATTGTCATCTGTATGTTTGTATACATAAATGTTTAGGTACATGAATATTAACTGATCAAAAATATCAATAAACAGCACTTGTATCATGTACACTTCATTCCTAAATTTTCTATTCTGCTGCATTTTATTCTATCCATTTCATTTTAAAGAGTGCTGCACCTGATCTGTGTCAAAACTCTCATAATAACCAGTGGATTTCATTGTACAGTATAGGACATACCAAATCAAAGAATTTTATAATAATTCTTGGGAGATGTGGTGAATATGAATTAAAACTAAATATTTTAAGAGCTGTCTGTGACAGGTGGGTTTTAAGAACTGGTGTCAAGCTGGGTGTGGTGGCACATGCCTGTAATCCCAGCACTTGGAAGGCTGACACAGGAGGACCACTGTGAGTCTGAGGCCAGCCTGAGCCACATAGTGAGTTCAAGTTCATCCTGAACTACACAGCAAGACCCTGTCTCAAAAAAACAAAAAGCCAAAAAAACAAAAAAAGGTGTCGATAGTTAGATATGATACATAAGGGAAAGCATATTTAAGAACATGTTTCAGATTTCTGTTTGGAGAACTAGGTAGTAGATTGTGCTGTTTATAGAGCTAAGGAATACAATAGAAGTGTGTGTGGAGGTGTGAAAGGCAAAAAAGTAATTTCATCTTGGCCATTTTAGTCTGAAATACGTGTGAGCTATTCCAATGCTAGTATGAAATGAGAAGTTGAAAAGAATTGTCTGGATAAAGGGAAAATTGGTCTAGCTGAGATCTATTGACATGAATTATATAAATAGAAGAAAATAATCTATAAGTATAGGAGAGAGTATTAAATAATAAAATTAATACAAGGATAAAATTCTAGGAGACAACTCTATTTCAATGACTGATGGCAGAAAAAGGAGTATGAATGGGTGGAGAAGGGAGCTGGTACTGGAAGACAGTTGTATGGTGCAGAGGGAAGAGGGTTTTGTCAAATGGAAAGAACCAGAATAGGATAAATGATGATTTTAACAGGTCTTGCAAGGTAGTGGTCTACTGCATTAGGGAAGTGAGGGTGCACTGGCTTAAGGCAGACTGCACTATATATTTCTATGCCCTTGGGGATGGGTTGTAATGGAGATGGCATACATATGTCTAATATCCTACATCTATAAACCAATAGAAATAACTGTTACATATGTTCCACCCTCCTGTCTTAGTCTGTTTTGTACTGATATAACAGAGTACTACCAATTAAGTAATTTACAAATAAAAGAAATTTCTCATTGTTCTGGATACCAGACACTCCAACATCAAAGGGCCAGCATCTGGTGAGGCCCTTCTTGCTGTGTCATTCCATGACCTAAGGGAAAGAGAGAAAAGAGAGCCAAACTGGTCCTTTGATGAGAAGTTCACCCTAGAAAAAAAGAACTTACTCCTGAGACAATGATATGGGATTAATTAATTCATAAGGAGAGACATTTCAGCACCTTATGGCCTCTCATTTGGCCTTAATTGCCAACATGGCTGCACTGGGGATTAAGTTGTCAATACATGCTTTTTAGGGAACATATTCAAACTATAGTACCATCTAACATGACAAAAATATCTTTGCAACCACCTGGAAGGCTAGGCTTGAATTTCAACCTTGTGAATTCCCCAGAGTTCAGCTTTTGGCTATGGTAACTTGGAGAGGTCAACTACAACCCTCTGCAGCCTTCATGAAAGCCCCATCTCTTTTCTTTCCACTTTTGTAACTTACTTGCTATGAGGAGCTCTGGACTCACATATGTATTTGTCTACCCAGGGTGCAGATACACTCCTGTTTTCCTCCAACCATCTACTTTGACTGCTTCTGGCTCTTTAGAGTGCATTCACCGGCAGTGTGGCATGTCATCTGGAGAGCTGTTTGAAGGAGCACACTCCAAAAGAATGAATGAGAAAAAGCATATTTGTTTACATGTTTGGAAGGCATTTTCCTCAGCAGGGACAGGAACAAGGCTTCAATCTCAACATAGAGGGAAGGAAATTACAGAAGAAGTTGTAGGTAGAGAAGAAGTCTGACTGTACTCATGTTTTAAGTTTTCGTTCCTTCTGAGAACTAGGAAACAGTCTCTGTTGATAGCAGTTATAGTTGTAGCAAATCAGAAGAAAGATTCTGACCAATGCAATGAGTTGCTTTTCTTAGAAAAATATCCAATGCAGTAGTAGGGAGAGGTGCTTAGAAACGAGTAGAAGACCATCAAATGGCTTCAGGATCAAGCTGAGCTTGGACAAAAAAATATTCCTGGTTACTACATACTATGACTGTGGGATTTTTCTTGGCTGTGAAAAACAGGAGACATAACGTTCACTACATGGCAAACGCAGAATTGCACTCAAAGGTGATTTGGTGAACATCTAGTGGGTAATTACATGATTTTGCGGGGGGGGGGATTTTCCCTCAATATCAAGTCAAAGAAAATAGGAATGTAAAAGATCTCCTTTCACTCCCCAAACAAAATTTCATCTTGTAACGGACTCCAAGAATGCATGCTTCATTTCCAAGGTCCTGGGTAAGGAAGAGATTTCCACTTCCTTTAGGAATTATTTCATAACCTTACAGTTATTTTAGCCAGAAAGCTTATTTTTCCCTCCTGATATTTAGTTGAAATTATATTCTTCTTGATTTCAAACTATTATTATTATTAGTCATTTCCTCATGGTTAGCTTAGGAATCTCTATCCCTTCCTGGTATTTACACCTTCCAAATATTATGTCGACTTATCACCTGACCTGGCAGTAACTGTTTAAAAATATAAATTTTTGGTTTATATATAGGATGATGGTTTTACATCTTATAAACACACTATACATAAATGTCTAGGGACTTGAGAAAATGCACTTTTGTGTGAGTGAAAATATGTTGGTCATATATACCTGATATATGTAATTATGATCTTAATAATCATTCATTTTAGATTTGCCAACTTTCACATGTGGAAATGTTCAATTTGTAATGTGATTATAACACAAAAACAAAGCATGTTTGATACCTGTGGCTTGGTCTTTTCATGGTAAGTACAGAAAATTTGAAAAATCGTGTTACATTTCATATTCCTGGCCAAGTCAAACTCTGAAAGTAGCTCTATAATTCTTGGGGAATCTCTTTAAGCAGACTTGTGTCAAGGCCAATTAGAATCCAAACAGCCTTTTTCTAATTGGGGTGAGGTATGTAGTTGAATAATTCTGTCATTAAGCAAACCCCTTATAAAGGTTACAACTCCAAGGCAAACCTCAGCCCCAGGGCTGAATAAACACAGGAGGGTAGGAGTGCAGCATTCCACCACTGGCACCTTCACCCCACAATCCCAGGGGAGGAGGGTTTTAGATTTCTTTCTATGCTCTTGCCATGCACTTCTCCCTCCATCCCCTGCCATTTCTCATATGTGGTGAAGACATTACAGAATTAAAGGGGTAAATGTAACTTTCTCATTAGTTTTTTCCTTGTCAAGAAGCCATATTATTTTTCCTTTTAGGGGATAAGAGAATAGTGGAGGATTCATTAGCGACTGGTTCCATCCAGTTTGGGGATAGATCTATGTCTGCTTCGCCATTCCTGACTTACCCTAGCTTGAACTGTTCTGTCTTTTTCAGGTTTATCTCTCCTTTCCTCTCCTCGTGCACAAAGGTCCCTACCTCTCCTCACACACCTACTACCTTTATGGGATACTCTGCATAAATCATCTATTATATGCCTATCAATCTACCTGTCTATCAACCATCTATTTTAACCATCTATTTATTTCATATGATTGCCTCTTGCAGTAATATTTAGTTATTCGCACCAGTCAGACTCGAGAAGTTGACTGACCTATCTGAAAACTAAACTCTACCTGCTAGAGACTGTGGGGTAGTGAGTAAGGCATTAGATTTCTCTAAACCTCAGCTTTCTTATCTGTACTGGGCACATTTAATATTAATCTCCCAGTTTATTTTGGAAGATAGAGTTAAACTAACATATGTATACTAAATGCCTAATAATAGTAATATCTAATGCTGTGGTGCACACTGGGATCTGAGAGAAAGAAGCTATAAAATGGAGACTTATGTGAAGGATTTGATTGAAGTGCTCTTGGAATCGACACCTACAAAAGTGAAGAAAGTATCACACAACTACCTCAGCCTGTTTTGTGACTGGCTCTAGGGCTGAGATGGCCTTTAGGATTGTCTCATATTGTGACAGGGATTGGTCCTTTATATTGCAGCCTTATATAGTCATTGGATGAAGGGTGGTTCTGGAAAGGAAGCATGATCTTGAATTAGAAGGCACTCTTTTCCTGAAGGCAGTTTCCAGTAGCTGAAGGACAAAGTGATTACTGAAGAAGAAAAATATGGAGAATGTACCATCGTGTTCATTGGAGGACAGCTTTAATATTCTTTGTATTCACTTCCAGGGAATAGCTCCTTCATTATTTTGATGAACATATTTTCCTGAGAAAATTTAAAAGAACATTAGTGGGATGATCTTGAAGCTGCAACTGACACTCATAGCTTCTCATCTCTATCATTCATTTTTAATTTCCTTCGTTAACACATATGCTGGGCTAGGTAATTTATCTTGTGGTGATGACCCAGATGCTTTTGTGTCTTAGAGATTTGATGTCATGGTCACTATGCCTTTTGCAGTCCATGGCAGCTTCACTTCTTGATTTATCATCAAAATTAGCAAGCAAATATCAAGGGCAATGCAAATATATCACACAACTACCAAGCATATCATTTCTTGTCCCCAATTTACAACCGTATGCATCCATATTCCTCATGATCAAGATTAATCATTCTTGCTAGGATAGTGATTTACTTTTCTGTTTATCTCTTGTGAGGAATTCAAGGTGGCCAGGAAGCCACTGCAGCTTGAAGTTTAATGTATTGCTGATGAAGGCACGCCTACCTATGAAGCACTCTAAACATGCAACTATAGGCAGCACAGATTCCTTCAATTCAGTGGAAGTGACGGTAGTGAGACCCCTCCTATTTCTACTCCTTGTATGTTGGATTATTGCATGTACCAAAGACAAGGCATATTGTAGTGTTTGATTTAGGTTACTGCATCATGAAGGATTGGGTCTCATTTTCATTGTTTCACCTCCAAATTAGCCCTTTAACTGCACTCTTCCATCAGTCTATCAGGCTTTCTGGGTGGACCAGTATGCAATAATTACCAATGAGTTCAATGTCCATGCACTCACTACCACAACTTTTTTAGCTGAAGAGTGTCTCCTGGACCAATATGATATTATGTAGGTTCACATGGTGGTAGTTAAACTTCATATACTTTTAGCTAACAGTGGTGGTGGGTCTTGTAAGTAAGGAAGGAAAGCCCTTACTTAGAATACATGTTGACTGCTCCAGATGAGTTACTAGTCCTTTACTAGTAAAAGAGATCAAATATCTTTACCAGCCACCAAAGTTGTTCTCCTTGAAATACGATGTCACATACAGGACGGTCTTGCTGGCATGTTAAACATTTGACAGCGGCTAGAAAACTTCAGTGAGGGAGAGCTTAGGCAGATCCTCTATTCCTCCCATCAGACTATTTCACTTATGCATCTCTTGTACAAGAATCAGGGTTATTGATGAACAGTTTGGTTGCTATCAACAGAGTCATTTAATCTTTTTTCAACTTTACTGAGGTATAATTAACAAATAGAATCATATATTTGAAGTGCAAAGTATGATTGGATAGAGGAATATCTTGTGAGGTGAAGATCACAATCAAATTTATTAACACACTATCACTTTATGCAATCAGATACATTGTGTAGATGTGCTATGGCCTAGAAGCAAGTCAGAACTTATTATCCAAGAGTTGTACAATTCTTCCTTGCAAATTGTCTGACTTTGCTCTAGATTCCCAAGCATCTATGTCATGATATTTTCACTGGGGTTTACTATAAAATCTACATGGCATCTCTGCCCTCCACACAGACTTATCATAGAGCCTTTTGGCATGTGACCCAGTCATCAGGTAACATAATTCCTAAATGTGAAATGTGTTCTCTACACAGTTCATGCTAGCCTCTGGAGACTCACTTCTTCCTTTTTAGAGATGATAGGTGCACAGTGCAATGATTTGTCCTTTATGTTGGATTGCAAGTTATGGTTTTTCTCAAATCACTGTATCCCAATAAGCTTCAATGCTGTGGCAGATTTCTGGATCTCCAGTCCCCAAATGTTATGTTTCATACTAAGATATTCAGCATCCCTGCCATTTGTTGACATTCAGTCTAACTAACATGCCATCAACAATACAGAAAGCCAACACAATTTCTGGAGAACATCCTTGTGGACCAGGTCTTTTGTACTATATTATGACAGGGGGTGTGGAAGTTAATATAAACCTGAAGATGATTATCCATATATTTTCTCATCCATCTCCAGTGATTGTATACCCTTCCTGATTTTCTTTTCTAAGAGAATGTATTCATATGGTCAGTGGTAATGTATGATGTATCTAAGGCTTATTAATTTGCTTTGGCAAAGATACTGTTCCAGGTTTAGTGACTGTAGTTGGAACTATTACTTGGTTTATTATTCAATACTCCATTGTTGTATGGCAGACTTCAGATCTGAGCCTCCATTATTCATTTATAAAAGGTAAAAAACAAACAAGTTAATAACTATTCAATGTAGTCATAGTTGTCACTTCAATTTTGTTGCTCACTAGAATAATAAGCAACTTCTACAATTGTTTCAGCTTCCATTCCCCACCGCTATCAGGGAGGATAGTTCTATACAAGGTCTCTTGTCATCTGTGCCTACACAGCATAGCCATTACTGAGCTTCTCAGTGATACTGACTACCCTTTGACATGCACGTTCCTCATCACTTTGGGTAACTATCATTTGACCTCTTCCAAATGAATCTGGTGGGCTTCTCACTATAAAATGTGTTCAATTAGCAAGCTCCCCTTCTCTTACCTTTTTAGAAGTTATGTCTTTCTTTTCTGCCAGAAAATCCTCATGTAGATCACTTACGATGGGCCATAGCTTCTGATTCTATCTTGGAAGTATATTAAATTTATCTCCCAAGATCTTTTTCTGGAGCGTTAAATCTTGTGTAATGGTAGAGTGCTTCCATGTTAATAAGCTTTTCTTCTTCCAACTTTATATCCCACCAACCCTGACCCAGCATTCTCAGAATCCAGTCTTGTATATATTCTCTTTCTGTATTAATTATCTTTCTCACTGTGGGAAACCAATACCTGACACTCACAATTTAAATTAGCAGAGGTTTACTTTGGCTCATGTTTCTAGGAAATAGAATCATCATTGGCTGGTTCCAAGGCAGAAACATCATGGTAGAAAGGTATAGTGGATCAAACTGCTTCACAGTGCCTGGGATGCAAAGCAGGGGAAAAACTGTCAGAGAGGAATGGGAAAGAGACCACGTATAGACACCACAGTCACATCATGACACACTCAGACACATTAGGAAGTGTGTTTTACTACTCCCCTGGACAGAAATGAAGTCAATTAAGTTGATAACCAGCTTAGGTGTCATACCTACCATCTGTTTGTACATGTTAATGACCTTTTCATAACTTTGAAACATGAATATTTTCCTTTCTTGGAAGGCACTGGCCATTCTCTGACTCAGGTATCTTGAGTCTCAATTCCGATTGTTGTCTTAAAAGACATAATTGGAAGGTAGCTCATGGAGGTGTGTGTGTGTGTGTGTGTGTGTGTGTGCACATGGTCACTCAGCAAAACAAGAACTTTTACATAATTTGCAGACAAAGGAGAAGCACTAGCCTTGATCAGGGAGGGTGGGTCAATTTTCAGACCCAAAGAATTCAAGAAAATGTAGGAATTCAAGAAGCTTTAATACATTGACTCCAATAACGCAATCAGCATTCTACTGCTTCACACCCAGGCTTCTGATCCTGGTATTATCTTAGAAAATTTCATCTCTTTTGAACCTTTATTATTCTTACATTTAAATCCTTGGCTTGGTCCACAGCTTTTTCTACCTCCAGTTACATACAAGAAGTAAGAGTTCCTTCATCTGTTGTCAATGGGACTGCCTTTTTATACTGAGTTGTTACGTGATAATTCTGAAAATGTTTTATTTCATTTTTCTGAGGTATCCATTCCTCATATCATTCGTGACAGTCAGTCTTTATAATCGGTGTTTCTCAAACATACAATATATTGCACATTTTTAGTATATTCTCTTCTATATACTAGTCTATGTTCTATATACTATGCTATATTCTATTCTATTAATTATAGATTGCTATATGTCAAATTACCAGCCAACGTAGTGGCTAGAAATAATAATAAACATTATTTTTTACAGTCTTCTTGGTTCAGGAATTAGGGAATAATTTGGTTGGACATTCTCTGGCTTAACGCTGGTTCAGTAGCGTCTCCACCAGTGCTACATTCATATAAGAAGATTTCACTTGAGCTGGAACCTTCATGATCACATAGCTGGCCAATAATTGCTACCGATTGAGTTGAACCTCAGTGTTTCTTTACAGAGCTGCTTGAATATTCTCCTAACATGGTATCTGGCTTCACCCAAAGATAAAGAGTGATCTGAGTTTCCACATGGAAGTTTAAATGTGTTCATAATCTAGCCTCAGAAGTCGCACACCATCTCTTTGGTAGTATTCTACCAAGTGTACTGATCACACTGACTCAGTGTGGGAGGTGATTGCTCAAGGACTTTCCTAGAAGGATGGTAGGATCCTTGGGAACCTTTTTTCAGATATCTGGCACAGCATTCCATCCAAGTTGCTACTACAACCCAGATATCACAGGTGTTCCCTTTATACACACTTGTTGGGATCCTCATTACCAAATGACTGTCATCAGATTTCTAGTGTCAAAAGTTAATTCTGAGCCTGCATCCTTGGGTTTCCTAGGAAATAGACTATGAGGAAGAGATACACATGTTAAATATTTATGGAAGGTGCTGTCAAATTTGACATTGTGCAGAGGGGGGTTACAGGAAGAAAGATTAAATGAAGGAATAACCAAAAGTCTATATAGTTGGACAAAGACCTGAACTGATACAAGAGAAAGTCTGTAACTGAGATGACCCTTTAAAATTATCCTGAATTAAAGCAAAAGAGCTGGACCAATGTAGTGCCCCGTACAACAGAGACGGAGTAGGTAGTTACCCATCTCCCATTTTCCTTCCTTCATTCCTTCATTCCTTTGTTCTTTTGCTCCTTTCCTCCCTCCTTCCCTCCCTTTCTTTTTCTTCTCCTCCTCCTCGTTCTTCTTCTGTCTGTCTGTCTCTCTCTCTGTCTGTCCATCTACCCTGCTAGCTATCTTCAGAGTTTAACTCTTCTTCACTACCTCTTGTTACTTTTGTCAAAGCCACAACAGTAATTACAGACCATAATGTCCTTCCCACCTGTCCAGACTCTTCTCTGACCACGTACTTACGGTTTACTCTTGTCTGACACGTATGTCACCTTAATAAACAAGCTACATTTGCCCACCCATCTTGAATTAATAAACATATTAATAATATTTAATAACAAATAATAAATTAATAGTAAATGCATTATTAACAACTTTATGGTGTCCTTAGATATCACACTGATGATTTTTGTAAGAAATATTTGTGGATTCTGATTAAATCAATGCAAGAAGCTACAGAACTCCTTTTATGTTCAGAATTGCCTTCTTTGAGTTAAATTTGGCTTTAACACAAAAGGCAACATTGTATTTCTTGAGCAACCCTATTTCCTTTTGAATTGACATCCAATGTGGAGCACCTATTGTACTGTGAACTTTGTTTTTGCTAAATCTATTGTTTAGCTTTGTATAAACATAAAATCCCTTAGAATTAAAACAAAAAAGGTTAAAAAGGATGTCATATCACTTCATTTTTGATGGCTTCTTTTCAGCCTCTGGCACCTAGATTCTCAGCTCTCTCTTGACTGATCTGATGAAGGGTTTGTTAGGCAGTTTATACACTTCATCTTCTCTTTATCACTTGACTTTGCCATTGCTCTCTAGTTTAAATGCTGGATGTTACAGGAAATGAAGACGGACAAGGTCACTGAAATTGATATACTCCTTGTAAGCCTCTTGTTAGAATTATTTGGTGAGTAATACATAAGCCTTTCTATTACATTAAAATGTTTGAGCTGTGCAGGTTCAAATATGTATTTATTTAAACATAAATCTGTTTAAAATCCAAAAAGAGGTTATATCAACCTCTATTCCAAAATGTATCCAAAATTTCATCCTTCTGTCTTTCCTTCTTTTTTGTTTATCCTTCCATCTTTCCTTCCTACCTCTCTTCCTCTTCTTTTTCTTCTTCTTCTTCTTCTTCTTCTTCTTCTTCTTCTTCTTCTTCTTCTTCTTCTTCTTCTTCTTCTTCTTCTTCTTTTTCTTCTTCTTCTTCTTCTTCTTCTTCTTCTTCTTCTTCTTCTTCTTCTTCTTCTTCTTCTTCTTTTCTTCTTTTTTCTTCTTCCTTTTCTTCTTTAGAAAGGGTCTCTGTGTGTAGTAAAGGCTGATCTTGAACTCATGGTGATCCTCTTGCCTCAGCCTCCCACTGACTGAGATTACAGGTGTGTGCCTCTATGTCCAGCCCTTGTGTTTTTCTGAAATATCTAGGAGATGCCCTACGAAATACTACTAACACTATTCAGTGTTAGTAAAGTTTAAAAATATATAAATTTTGCATAATTTGGCCTAGTTATTAGTGAAGGGTGCTTTCATTTTTTGTATGTTTGCATATTTGATCATCCTCAGTATGCTCTTAGAATGCAAACTTCATAAAGAAAGTCACAGGTTCTTTTTTTTCTTTCTTTTTCTTTTTCACCCAACACTTATCTAAAATATCTAGAACAGTTTCTGGTATGTAGTAACCATTAATTATAAGACTTTTATTAAAAGACTTAAATGTTATATTTTCTGTTTATATGCATTTGACATCCCTTTATAGTAATATTTTCTTAAACTAAACTTAACTTACATAATTTCTTGCTATTTTTCTTTTTCTAAGGAGAAATATCCTAACATTTTTAATATACTCTTCATTTTAGAAGTTTTCACAAGTTATCTTACTTTCCATAATTATGTTTTGAGATTTTAAGAAATATCAGGTTTTTCTCATTTCTAAAAACCTAAGAAAATAGAATTTAGAATGACTTATAGCTAACCTAGCTTTATCAGTAATTCATTTTCTCCACACCATCCTGGCCCTGAAGATAGTAGAAATTGTGCTTGTTGACCTTAGATTCTGGTGAGAAGGACAGACAGTGGATGAGTGAGTTCAACTGCAGAAAGCAAAAACAGAGCTCCCGGGAGCAAACCTTCATGGGTGATTCCCCTGGGGAAGTCATATTTAAGTGTGAAGACCACATGGGAATAACCTGGTTCAAGAGCAGCAGAACAAAAAGTTCTTAACAGAAGAAATAGTAGCAAATTTAAAGTTTTCTTTTTTTTTTTTTGTACCAGGGATCGAACTCATGCCCTTGTGCTTGCCAGGCAGGTGCTTGTGCTGCTAAGCTAAATCCCCGGCTCAAATTTAAAGATCTTGAGGAGAAAGAAAACTTGGTATATTTTTATTTTTTGAAGTAAACTGCATACCCCTAACAATCTGCAAGCAAGGATTATTGTAGTATAGGATGAGACCAGAGAGATTAGCAGACACAAACCGTATGGATTTGATTTCAAACTCAGAGCCTTTTTAAAAAGGGATTTTAAGCTTATTTTAAACTTTATGTGATATAGGAATTGGTTAATGAAGTTGTTTCAGCTTCTTTCTGCAGAGTGATATTCTATGGGTTTTAGGAACACAGCTTTGGGACAATTGATATGTTTTATGTGAAAAACAATGGTGAGTTGAACTAGCGTGGCATCAACAGAGATGAGAAAAAGTCTATGGAACAAGTGGTACTTTAGGAGATAGAACTGCTACAGCTTATTGAATGATTGAATTTGAAAAATAAAGGACAGGGAGGAGTCAAGAATGAGTTCCTTCTGGATTTTTAGCAGAAGCAGTGAGCTGAACAATGGGCATGATACTAAGGTAGGAATTACTTAGCTGGGCAAATGGTATTATGATCAATCATGTACTTTGAGTGATCAGAGAACTTGCAAAACTCTTTCCTCTTCAAAGTTGCTACTTTGTTGAAATTAGTAATTTGGAGTTGGAAGAGTTTTACAGTTGTTCTCAATATATCTCTTTATACAAAAGTGCTACAGAATAATTATTCAGTCTCTGTCCACAAAATGCTAATGACTATCCACATATCCTCCTAGAAGATTTGGTCTTCTGTCCCAACACTTGGCTGAAGATCTTGATCATATTGGCAACTAGTACACTCAATCTGCTTGGTGCAACAAATTACAACATGGGATGAAATTTTTTTTTGGAGAATTTGAACTATAAAGCTTAGAAGTGAAAGATAGATGCTGCTGGGGTTTGATGTTACAAAAATGGCTATAGAATAATTGTTGGAACAAGCCAGAACCACACACAAGTTGAAAACATGGAAGCATAGAAACCTATGATACTAAGGGTGGTTGCATTCTGTGGGGATAAGACTGAAACAGGTTTAATGAGAGAAGCAGGATAAAGAACATATCCCTAAGAGAGAAGTGTAGGAATAGGAGGTGATAGAAACTATTTTGGTTTCCTTGGAGCCTGACTGTACCAACTACAGTTCTGCAAGTATTTCCCTTATGTTCCAATAATCTACTTAAAATTATGCTGGAGTGCGGTTTTGTTCATTGTTTCATATACTTTGAGAAAGAAGACTGACATTGAACAGAGTCAGTGGGTATAGTTTTCCTCTGTGTGATAAGCCAAGATAAATGCATGGGTGTTTGGAAAACATGTTAAATAAGTTCAAATCATCTAACATATCAGTGCCTGTCTTAGTTAATTTTCTCATTGTTGAGACAAAATACCCCAAAACCCAAAGTCAAAGGGGGAAAGTTTTATTTAGTTCACAGTTTGTATATGTTTCAGTCCACAATGGGCTGTCTCCAAGACAAGGTAGTACATGGCAGAGGGGCAATAGTTCATGGTGGCAAAAGACAGCAAAAGCAACAACGAAAAGATTTTAACAGCCTCTTTCTGCCCTTTTATATTGTATGCAGTCTCCCAGGATTAGGGCAGAGCCTGTCCAATCAGTGAACTGATCCAGCAATCACCCACCCTTAATCCCAGCACCCTTAATCCCAGCATTGCACTATGAATCAATCATACACTCTGGATTCAGCCACCTCTGAAAAAAGTCTTATGACCACATGAGGCTTTGGGGGGACATCAAGACATGAACCATAACAGTCCCCATTGAGCATCATAGGGTGCTTGAATTCTAAGTCTTCTCTATGTGAAACATTCATCTTTAATTTTTCCTAAAATGACTTGGTTTTCTGATCTTTCCCAATTCTGTAACTGTCATCTGAATATTTTGTCATTTATCAATCCTCTTAAAACAAAGGGCTAAGAATTAAATGGAATGTTTCGTACATGATTTGACAAGCTAAGATGAACATAAGGTTACCATTATTCACTGTTGCTTTGCAATAGCTTGCTTACTTTTCAGAAATTATCATATTTGCTCTTTTATTTTTAGCATTCATGATTTTCTGTAAAATACCATGAAATAATTTCTTTGAGTTAAATCATTATTACCTTTTAAAATGAAAATATACTTGTAAGGCAAGTAGTAACACTGTTACTATCAGCTACTTATACCTTATACCAATGGGTTAGCTAGAAAACACTAACATTTTTTTTAAATGAAATATAAAATATTATACATTTTGAGAGAATAAGGATTGCTAAGCCAGAACACCCAGAAATGCATGAAAGTGGAGTTGGGTCTAATCTTCCAAGTCAATTAGAATACTTGCTGGAGTGGGTAGTGTTGGAAGAGAGATTTGTGTAAGGAAGGACAATAGATGAGAGATGGAAAGGTATAAAAATCAATTACAGGTGCAAATTTCCCCTGACAAGACATTCTCCAGGGCTACTTGGAAATCATTGCTTTTAAAAACTAGTCTAGGAAGTAAAGAATAGAGGACAGGCAATTTCCGTCTCTCTGGTCATGGTGCTGTCTATGACAAGTGAGGATGATGAGAATGTAGTAAATATCTTCAAAGTGTCAGTGATTAGCTGCACATGTATTGGCCTCTGTGACAAAGTCCCACAGACTGGTATACCACCCTCAGTGTATCACATTAGGTGATACTTCAACATCTTCACTCCTTATAAAGGAGAGTCACACACTGATTGTTCAGATTACATTACCTTTTGGTATATGTAGGAAACTGAGAAGCAAACATGAAAAGACTTTTTACATAGTTATAGGTGACTCCAAGAGCAGAGCCTGGAGTAGATATCCTTTCTTCATACAGACTTCAATTTCCAGCCATGCTGAGCTCAGCCAGTGGCAAACTGATGCGATGTGTGCTGGCAATCTGTCCATACGCAGTAAGTGATCTGCATACACTTTCATACCGTTAAATATTAACATCAGCATCTGGTAAAGGTTACTTCTGCCAGCAGAACATCTGCCTAACTGTGTGTGCCTAAAACTAAAGAAGACAGAGCTTTCTCACTTCTCTCTGGGCCAGGTTTGACTGGGGAAAGAATTGTTTTGTCAAAATAAAAAGTGAAAGTAAACTATCTTCTTACAGCTTCTCAGGTCTTAGAGAGACTCTCTGGAACTACAGGTTCAAATTAGCTTTTGTAAGATCACAATGCTTAATCTCAGTAGGGTTATCAGTCCTGTCGTGCATTATAAACCCTCCAATCATGGCAGTGGGAACCAGTGTTTCTATTTAATGCCCGGAGAAATGGTGGAAGTTAGCGATTGATACCAACACAATGATGGGAAAAAGTGTCCAGAGGTGCTACTCACATAATCTCATTTTACAACATCTTGAAAATTCAATAGAAAGAACTCCACTAACAATACCATTACATACTACTGATTATTGTTCTCAAATGTTCCTAAAGCTGTAAAAGCATAACTTAACAATAAAAATGCTCTATAAATACATCCTAACAATATACACAACTGTGTTTTTCCTTTAAAAACAAAACTACACAGTGTTAGTCACATGTTATTTAATTTACTTAAATGATTTCATGATTAAAAATGTATTATCACTTTGAAAACATCTAAATAAATGAGCCATCATTTGACATTAGAAAGCATTTCCAAGTGATTTAGCAAAGGTGATGAATATGTCATCTTGGAATAACTACAATTTTTTTAATAGGGATCTTTATCAGGAGATATATTTTATTTTCATGTGCTGTATTTGTAAACCAATTTGGAGAAAATAAGGATTTCTTTTCAAACATTATATATGGTTTTAAAATTTCCTGCTATAAATATGTCTATGATTTCTGATTTTATCTTTGGCCATAGAGATTTCTGGAATACATACATTTTTCAAATGAGTTGAAAATGGTAGGAAGTTACTACCACCTCCTGTCCAAAAAACAAACAGATGAGAAATGTACATGCAAAGTATGTGCCAGCTCTTGAAAGAAGATTTCAGACTAGTTTAGAAAAATACACTTTGTGCTTCCTGTTTGTACTCACATCATGGAACAAAAGAAGAGTACCAACCAGTATACATTACCAAGAAAAACTTCCAATACTGTTTCCCTAAGAATATTATATTACTTCATCCTCCAATGGGAAAAATAGAAAATTAATAATTTTTACATAATAATTTAATTCTAAAATACCCAATTTAAATTTTTTGTCTAACAAGTCTAAATTTTAAATTTGAATACTATTGATGATATTGGACTATAAATGTCAGAATATTTTTAAGATGATTTGCAAAACCATCAGGGGTAGTCGTATGCTTTTTAAAACTTCATATTTATATCAAAACACATTTTTAAAATGTCACATGGAATTTCTTAAAATTTGTTAGGATATAAAAATTTTTAATGCAAATTAAGATACAGACAGTGATAATTTAAATAAAATTATATATTTTTAGCAATATCCTACATTGTTTCATATTACTACATATTATTAACTTATGTTATTGAGAAAGTTGGTGCAATGTTCTTCTCAAAATATATCTAAAATATCTTCTTTATTGCTGAATTATCAGGATAAATCTCTGAAACCTGTTTTTGTACTAAGAATCTGAAGAACTATCAGTTTACATTTTATTTAAATACTTTAAAATGATTATTTGAGGTTACATTCTTAGATGGCAATTTGAGGTTATATTCTTAAATGGCAATTTTATGTATTCTGTCAGATTTGTTTACAGGTTTTATAAACAACATTTATTGGAGGATGCAAGAATCATCATAAGAGAAAGTTCTAACTCCTTCAAACATAGTAAAATGATCAAACGTTTGGAATAGAAGCAAATTGTAAAAATGTGCCTTAACTGAGACGCTTTGCCTAAAGGAACCATGCCTTTGTGTTTGATGATTCTTCCATAAACTTGAGTGTATTTTTAAAAATTGACCCGTTTAATGTAAGAAAGTTGGTGGAGAAGGAACTGTTCTTACAAGTTTTTCCACTAGACACTATAAAACTCCACTGTAGCACCTTGCATTTCTGGCATCTGCAGTTGAACCTCACAGTTGAATGTTGCCAGATCTTATTTTGAAAAATGGAGTTAAGTCTATGTGATGCAAATCATCTGGGTGAAAATTCAAGTCAAATAAAAACCTGGTTGGTCCTAGAGGTCTCATTTGTTTCGAGCAGTGAGAAGACCAAACTGCAGTGGGACATAAAGCAAATTACATATAGGGAGAAAAAAAGCATGAAAAAAGAGAGGGAAGCTGAAAAGGCAAGAGTAAAAAGAAAAAAGCAAGGAAATCTGAATTTAATTTGGAAAGACTGCTTCTCTGCTTCCTAGTGATCTTCTCCCCAATCTATGTTGCCTTTTAGATGTGAGAGATCTCACCTACAACACAGATGATGTTTGTTGGAACTATTTGATAATTGATTAAATTTTTCATTTTATCTTTGGATAACCAGTGATTTTTACTTTCTTTGCTGCAGAAATTGAGACTATCATATGCCAATAAATAGTATTTTTCTAAGCCAGACTTTGGGATAGTTTTAAAAGGACACTAGAAAAAACCATTAATTTGATAATTATAAGTAAGGAAATTCAGACAGCTGGGTCATCCTTGATGAATCCTAGTTAAAAACAGGGACCATTTTTATCTCCAGATACAATTCTTAAAATAGACTTTACTGTTTTGTATTTTGTTTATAGATACTGTCCCTATCTGAATTCTCTTTTCACTGTGGTTTATGTTAAAACTGTAATGAATACTTTATTGAACAACTCAATCAATCTGGAAAACAGCAGCATTTATAAAGAACTCTTTATAAAAGTAGGTGCTTCACGGGCAATTCAGTCTTGCATGTGTTTCATTTTCCTAAGGACAATGATTTAAAATCAGTGTTGCAATGTGAAGGCACAGAGAGGAGCCATAAACCTAGGAATTCTAAATAATTAATGGATGTGCATGGAAATAATGTTTCAAAATTGGAGTCAGCAGCAGCTGCAGGGGAAAAATGATTTTTTGAAGAAGAGTTACAGAAACAACAGTTATATTATTTTGAGTTAAGATATTTGTGTGCTTACATTGGCTCAGGAAACAAAATTTAGAAGATGTAAGAAGACACATGAATAGTGTATAAAAAAAATTTCCTAGTTCTGCAAACAGTATATGTGACTTTATGGTAGGAAACATTCTTTGCAGAATCTATATGATTCTATTTTCTTAAGTTTTATCTTCAAGGTTATCTTTCTGTACAGCTGAGGAGCATTCCTTATTTTTGATATGTAGATAATAATTGTGCAAATTCGCACAATACAAAATAGCCAGGAAAGAGAATTTTGAATGTTTCACTATAAAACAGAAATGCTTGAGATGAACATTTTGTAATACCAACTTTGTAAATAAAAACTTACTCCAGAAAACCCTCTATTCACAAAGAAAGGACAAAAGTAAGACAAGTCATTGTCTCTTGTATTTTTTTCCACTTTATTTCAGAAATTCTACTTACCCTGACATAGGATTAGGGAAAGAGTCATTGGAGGTGATTTGCAATGAATGCAAAACTAGTCATTATCCCAGCAGGTTGCTCACAATACTAAAATTGAACAATGATGTAGAAGGAAATTATTCCTTATTCATAATGTCTACATTAGAAATGTGACTGGAGTATTGGAAAAAGGAGAGTAATAAAAACTGTATGAGGATAAACACTCAAGTAAAAGGAGATATTCTGCAAGATCTCATTCAAAAAATATAACTGATATTATACAAGTGGAACCATTCTTCTTCAGTTTGCTTAAATTAGTTTAACTCTAGCACCCTTTATGGGCAAGAACTATTGTAGCTCCTTTTGTTGATGTAAGCTTACAAGTTTATTTACCACTGAATTTACATCTTTAAAAATCTAATATTTTAAATTATTTAATGAATTACAGTGGCCTAGATGCTTTATGGAAATTAATTAATAATATCATATATTGAATAATACATTCTTCAAAGTAACTTTTATGTTGTTATTTTAATGTCATTTATGATAATTTTTTCTTGAGTGATAGTGATAGTAATAGATTGGCACAAAACACATTTTTCATCCTTAATATCTGGGAAAGAACTGACTTCTTATATAACTAAAAATTTCCTAATTTGTAAATTATTCTCTTCTTGCCAGAGTATATATTTGAGTCTGTGCAATTCATGTTGATCAAACATTATATTCTAAAGATTTTTTAAAAAGAGAAGACAAAAATAATTTATACTGTTGAATGCTAAAATAGATTATAACACTTAAGTAGTGATTGTTTTTATCCAGTTAGAATAGACTTAATTCATACTGCTAGTTACCTTTCACATGTTGCTTTTTAAAAACTTAAATTCATGTTTAAATTTGCCCATTAGTGATATTCAAGTAAGAACTTTTTAAATGCACATGTAAAATTACAACTTTCTTTTTATATCTCCTTTTGTTTCAATTATCAAAGGTATTATTTCCTGTTTTTTTATTTGATATTAGTCCAATATTCAAAAGAATCTCTGTACAGCTGACTCAAATCAAATCCAAATATTTCATCTGGGCTGTGACCTCCATTAATCAGCTCTTCCATAACATTACAATTTAAAGCAATACCAAACCATGTCCCATTCCTAAGAATTGCAGTTCACCGAGGAAAAATTATATATAACACATGATTTGGCAATAGAAACATGGTGAATGGAGGGGTTGTGGATTTCATCCTAACTTCACTGAATACTTCAAATTTCTGTTTTGACCAAGCTGTTATTTACTTATTCTGTGTGAATTAGTTTACTCAGACAAAATGTGCATGGCACAAATTGGCAACTTCCCCTCTTCTTTTGTCTTTTTACCATATCCAGCCTGTCTGACCTTCAGTGCTTTCCAGTCCTGGAGGTCCTTCTCCCAGATCTGTTGCCTGCAGTTTATTGAAAGAGTAAGACATAAATGAGATGCTGCTTGAATAGTTTTCTGTCATATGAATAAAAGTCACTTCCATTTGCACATAAGTCTGGAAGAGGAAAGAGGGTCCTTTTCTTCTCAGTTGCTATCATCGGATTTCTGTTCTGAGGTCTTATCTGGACTCTGATAGTAAGTCTGGTGTGGTCTAGTGGAGATGTCTAGCCTTGGGCACAGAAGTAAGAAGTCTGCCATCCCAAATATGGGTGCAAAGTTCAACAAAGGATCACATATGCTTATCCAGAAATCAGAAAATAATTTGGACATATTTGCATGCCAATTTCAACTTATTTCTGGCTTGACCTGAGAAAAATAACTATATAAAATCAGATTGCAATGGCTAAAGCAAAAAATCAACAATTAAATGAGTTCACACTTTGACAGAGGTTAACTGACTTTTGCCTAAAGCTAAGCAGAAAAAAATGAATGTTGATCTTGTTTCGGCACTTTAAAAAAATGGTTGATAACTGGCAGTGAACAGTGTTTCAAATTTGGATTTCAGGTTACTATAAATAAAAGAACAAGGAATATACAAAAGAAACATAGAAAGAGAGAAAGAAAGAAAATTTATTCAGTCAAAAGAATCTTTGATTGGCTAAAATAAAACAAATTTTAGAGCATTTCAAGAAAACAGATACATATTCTAAAAACTAATTGTGATAGGATACTATTCAGTGAGATGGAAGACTTTTGAATTTAGTTTCTTTCTGGTAAGGTTCAAATGGGGAAAGATGATATTTTCTCAGTTTCCAAAGTAAAGCCTTACCTATTTTTTTCAACATGTTGAGAACTAAGAAATCATCCAAATATTCTGATTATATTTAATGGTTAGAAACACTTTCCACTTCAGGTATGACTGATCTTACACTGCTGTACTGCCTTTTACTTGGAAGCACAGCTAAAGAATAGTTCTTGTAGTCATTTTTTAAAAAGATAATTTCTATTTTCTATTTCTATTTCTATATTCATGAAGCAAAAAAGACAAAGATTTTTTTTGAAAGACAAAGGTCTTTTTAAAGGAAAAACATATGTAAAATTTGAAGTATGTTTTTATTAATTCTCTCACATGTATTCAGTAACTATTTCTCATCAATAGCACATGTACAGATACAACAGACCACAAACGCATCTGATTATTGGGCCATCAATTTCACTCATACCAAATAAAGTAATTTGACTTTATTATTTACATGATTCTTAAAATATGCAGGCCATTGACCACACAAATAAACATGTGCTTTTGGATCAGTATAAAGCCTGGTGTTTATGAACAGAGTTCTTTGTATTTTTAACAATATCTGGCACATTGAAGCAAAACTCTTTCCTGAAACATGGAGACTGGATAATTGTGTGCTTCGTGATCTGCCCTGGGTAAGGGCTCCAACCTCTGCTCTTCAGGCAGACAAGAGTACAAAACTCTGTTATTGCCATTTGACATTTTCTTTGCATGATTAAGTCAGTTGGTAAATCTCCATTTCACAGTTCTTAGAAGCCCAGATTTCCCGTTATAGAGCAATGTGGTTCTGATTACAATATTACAGAAATCCAGGCATAATACCTGTGTTCTGCTAGCAGTTCTCCCTCTCACTTCTCATGTTAAAATGAACAACCTAGTATTGCTGTTTTACTCTTTGCTTTCTGCAGTGGTTGGGGAGACTGAGAATCCTAGAAGTTGTACAGATGAAAGTGAAGATAGAGTATCATCCACATTTCAAATTATGGCACAATGTTCTTAAATTTGAGAAGAGAATTACAATGAAAAGATGTAAAAATAAAAATATTTTTCTAGTGGGGTGCTGTGGCTCATCTGGTGCTTTAATTCTGTCACCAACAAGTTCAGTTTGTGAGACAATAGGATTATGTTTCAAAGGAACACTGCTAGAAACTTTTAGGTGGACTGAAAATGTTCCAGTTCTACCCAGTATGTTGTAAGGATTCTTGCACATGGTACCATCTTTGCTCCCCTGGCTTTTATGGTAGGTTCCTAATTCACCTGCCTTCTTTTATTCTTGTTCTCCTATGATTATTTGCCCATTGAAAAGCTCAAGTCTTTTTTTTTTTTCCCAAAATGGGTGTAGATGAAGTAGCTCCTAACTCTTGCTGGAATTCTCCAGTGTTCTTTTCACTACACTCTGATCAATATTCAGCCTCTTTTCTGTGACATCCAAAGCCTGTTATGATCCAGGCTGCACCATTTTTCTAACCTAAATTCTCACCGCTCTCCTTGTTTCATACTATTTTCCATGCATGGCTCCTCTTAGCCCTGTCTTACAACCTTTCAGCTGATTATATCCTCCTCATTGAAGACTCCTATGTCCTATTACCTACTTCTCATTCATCCTTTAAGCCTCATTGTGTCATCTCTGCGAACTCTTTCCAGGACACTGTATCTGAAGAAATCCCTGAGGAATTCTTTATCACTCTGCATAAGTATGTTTCCTTTGTAGCACACCCTACTTTTTAATATTATCTAGCTGGTTTATCAGCTTACTTGTGCAGTTTTTATCTCTCTGTATAAGAATGTGCGATACCTAAGGAAAAGGATGCAGCTTTTCCTTAGGTATCCAGTGGGTGGATAAAGTTCAAATTACTGAATTTACTCAAGTTTTTGATTAGCCAGAAAAATTCAAGACTAGTTCCAGAATCTCAGTCTACTACAATTAACTCAAAACATACTATAAGTTTTGAACACTAGTTTATGTATTTTCCTTAGTTCTTGGTAAAATCCTTCATTCATTTAGCGTTTATTAGTGGCCAGAAAGAGAACCCAAAACATGTTAGGTGCTTAGTTAGTGTTAAAAACATTAGAATCTGATGTTTTATTTTCAATGAGTTGAATAATTCCATACTTGCCATATAATTTATTAATTCTGATGAAAATCCAAGTTTCTTAACATAAAAAGAGAAAAATTAGTTATACTGCTTCCCCCATTTCAGTGTCAGCAAGGCACTTTTTCATATTCCCAAAATGTAAAAGCTGAGCAAGTCAAGAGTTAAAAATAACACTGACAATTTTCATCCAAGCACCTTTCAAAGAATAGTTAGGTATTACTGTAACCGCTCACATAAAATTTTTTTTAAGGAAGTGTTCTTACACCCCCTTCCCCAGATGGAATTAATGTTAGGTGATTCATCTGAAGTAGAGGACCTCATGTTTTTCAACCCACACCCACTGTCCACTGACCCTCCCTGCTCATCTCTTATATCTTTACTAACTAACTATTTGTTGTTTGAATTTATTTGCTGTTTTTGGCTTCCCTTTGATTTTCTTAAAGTTCTAAATTACTGTCTTCCTCTTTATTTCTATCATATTGTTTAACTCAAACAAAAGGCCAAGGAGTAGAGTCTGATATTCAGGAAATTAGAAAGAAGAATGGGAAGGAGTCTGTGGTAAGAATTGGGAGATCCTCCAGAGGCCCAACAAATCTTTCTGATGAATAAAGCAAATACCAATGCAAGGTGAAGTAATTTCTTTCCAAAGAGAGCCAGAAGGAAGACTGGAGATGACAAGGGAATTTACTCATCTTTTACAGCACTGATCTCTCCTTTGTGTAACCAGAACCTTCACATCTTATTTCAGGGCCATTCTGTGAACCACACAGTTGAGAATGTTTGAAGAATCTGGCTATTGAATAAAGTTTGATTGGTTGCTAAAGGCTAGATTTTCAGTTTTGATGGATAAAACAGTGAAATTTACTCCCTTTTCTTTCCTCACATCTTGGTAATACCATTACTTACTGTTCTGGGAAAAATACGATACATCCGTAAGCAGGAAGGGCAGGGTGGCAATAGAATAGTAACAAGGATATCAAGGAGTATTCCTCCAATTCTACAAATGAGAAATCACAACAAATGGCCAACTTCATGATGGTTCAGAACAGATGTGGTATGCACAGGACTCTGAATTGGCCCAGTGGAGTGCCTTGCCTTGTCCTCACTATCATAGCCCAAATCTCATTTCCCACAAGTACAAACAAGGAGTAAGCAATTTTTTAAAACATCTGGAATGGTTTAGTTATGGGGAAAAAGTAAACCCCAACATATAAGCAATTAGGGAAAAGGGTTTCTTCTATTATTAAAAAAGATAAAACAATGTTAGGGACTATATGTGCTATATAGTACATGAGCTGCCTTCCCACCTTCAACTTCATCATTCATGGGCAAAATATTGAACTCAGCTCAAGATTATAAACTGCAATGCTGTCTTAAGGTCCAATATACTATATAGGTGCATAGGAGATATTTGGTAGCTCATCATCTTAGAAATCATAGATAAGATAGTTATACAGCTAGTTTCTCTCAATTCATTGAAAAAAAAGTTTTGTGCTAATATTGTTTAGACAAGATATCATGCCTATATCTTATACTCTGAATAACTACTATGAAGACAACAATATGTAATGTATCAACTATTGTAACTGTCCTACTAACCTACCTTGAAACTTGGTTTCATTTTTACATCTTTTTCTCTTTTTTCCTCTTTACAAATTAAAAAAAAATTCATAGAGATAGTTCAGACTCATTAAAAAATAAATAATTGTAAATATCTTATGCTATCCTACTTTCCTCATTGCTGAGTCGAAATACCCAACACTCACAAGTTAAAGGAGGAAATGCATATTTAGCTCCCAGTTGGTAGAAGATTAGGGCATAATCAACTGGCTCCAAAGCAGTGTTGCATGGTAGAAAGGCATCACAGAGGAGAAATAGTTCATGCTGGGCAGAACGTAGCAAAGCACTCAAACAAAAGACCTTAGCAGCTTCTTTCTGCCAATTTAATATCTTTCCTAGGCTGTTGGGATTAGGGTGGGTGCCAAACCAATCAGTGGATTTACTTACTTATCACATACCTTTAATGCCAGAACCCTTAATGTAAGTATTGCACCATAAGTCAATCACACACTCAAGATCCAGCCACCTCCAAACAAGCCCCACCTATGATCTCATGAGGCTTTGGTTGGGGGGACATCTAGGCACAAAACATGACATTCTATTTCTTTCCCCCCAAAGACTCATGTACATCTGTTTATACAAAAGGTACTTTGTCTGTCTCTAAGAGTTGCCAAAGTCCTAACAGTTTCACCATTGCTGGAAGTCCAAGTTCAAATCTCCTCTAAAATTTAAGGCAAACTCTTAGCTATGAGACCCTGTACAGATAAAAAGAATGTTAAACACTTCCAACATACAATGGCATAAGACAGACATTTCCATTCCAAAAGGTTGAAAGAGGGGAGTTCAAAGGAATGGTAATAAAGAAAATCAAAATCCAGCAGGGCTAGTATTAAGTCCCATAATTCCATGCCTAACATTCTGTACAATCTATGGAAAGTTGTGAACGCCAAAGGACTTGGTGCCTCTGTCCTTGTGGCACTTCCAGTGGTTGTAGCTCCCATGGCTCTTCTCTTGGACCATCTCTACTCCCTCCTTGCAGTTTTCCTCAAAAGATCTGTGTTACTGACTTCTTCAAACTTTTGGAGTCTTCACTGAACCTTCAGCTTCACACTCACAGCTTCACACACTGCACTCTCAGGGATACACTGCCTGGTCCTTCAGACCTTCTGAAATCTGAATAGAAGTTTTCCTGACACCACAACTCTTGCATTCTGCATGCACCAAAAACCAACATCATGAGGATGATGTCAAGGTCTGCTGCCAGCTGGAGCAGTAATCAGTCTTCATTCTTTCTTGGCTGCAGGGATCAAATGCCTATGAACCAAATCATAAGGAACAACTTCCCTAGGATGCTGCCATTCTGAAACATGGTACTCTGAACCTTTCTTCTCAGAGCAGTCTTTCACCCTTGTAACACTGAGGCTGCAAAGGCTAGAATTCTGTGAGTTCTTGTGGTGTCCTCAGGCCATCTTTTCTGTTGTGTTCTTCTGAAATACTTGGCTTTTTCTTGCTAGTATTTTCAGTGACCAATTTCTCCTCTGTTCTATCTTTGCAGGCCACAACTTTACTGGTGCTTTCTTTCTAGTCAAACTTATGGCATTTTAAATCATTCTGCTGGATTCTTTGCTTTTGATTCTCAGAATAAATCTGGCTAAAAGCCCCCCAACAGGAGCCATGCCACTGCCTCATCATTAGATTGACTTGAAATTTCTTCTGTAAGATTAATTGGTTCATTGGTCTCAATTTTAGTCTCAGGAAAAGTCTTTGAACAGAGCAAAGCAAAAATTTTAGGCTATGGTATAACACACATCACCTGCAGTCTAGCAGCCAGTGCAGCCCCTCCTCCCAGCAGAAACCTCTTGAACCTGGTCTTTACCCTTAGTTTTTCTATCTGCATTTTGGTCTTTAGAGTTCTAACCAGACTCTCGCATTAAGTACAGCCTAAGGCATTCCAGCTGTACATTTTCAGCTGGCATCCCTGAATCTTTCCAAACTCTTACCACAAGGCAGTCCCAAAGGTTGCTTAACTACATGGTCAGGTATAGTCACAGCGACAATCCCACTTCTCTGGTACTAAATTCTGTCTTAGTCACTTTTCTCATGGCTGAGACAAAATACCCAACATTCACAAGTTGAAAGAAGAAAGGTTTATTTAGCTCACAGTTTGTAGAGGTTTTGGTCTATAATGAACTGGCTCCAAGACAGGGGACCTTGGCAGAGAGGCATTGCATTGGAGAAGGAGTTCATATCAGGCAGAAGGTAGTAAAATATTCAAAGGACCTTAGCAACTTCTTTCTGCCCTGATCTAGAATGTTGGGTGTAGGACAGATGCCAAATCGATCAGTGGACTAATTTAGTGATCGTATGCCCTTAATCCTAGCACCCTTAATCCTAGTACTGTACCATGAGTTGGACTTTCTATACCCATCCACCTCTGCACAAGACCTACCTATGACTGCAATGAGACTCTGAGGGACCATCTAGGCACAAACCATAAAATATACTAAAAGCATAATGTTCTTTTCCAAACCTGTAGAAATTGGAACTTTTATATATAATGATTTTTATTATTGTATATCTTCAGCTACTTAGAGGCCACATTAAGTAAAGGCTTTTTTGAAATGTATCTCATTATATTAGGTACAAGCACGAAAATCAATGAGAATATGGTCATTTAGAGCATACGGAAAAAAATGAAGTAGGTTAAATAATAGGTCAGTGTCTTGATCATGGGTGAAGGAGGTAAAAAAGAGTTTTCCCTTAAAAAGCAAACTATTTACATCACAAAATAAAAAATCTATCTGAGTAGATTTTTAAAAACTCATCTAATTGTACTACTTTCATGTATTACTGTACCTACCATGGTAGCTTGTTGTTTTATGTTCTTCTTTTATATTATTAAGACAATGCTAATCCAACAGACTGTATTTTATTAGCCTATGTTTTCATTTCGACTTCCAACATCTCACAGATTCACCAAACTAATTTTTAAGATTATCTGAGGACTTTTTCCAACATAGAAATACTTCTTCTATATTTGCTATTTTGAAAGTAACATATGCTAATTGTTAAAAATCAAACCAGAAAAACAAACACAAAATAAACTCAGACTGTACAGAAAGCTTTTTAAAAATTTGTGAGACTATTATCCAGACATAGGTGTTGTTTTGATCTGTATTATTCTAGCCCTTTTCTATGTGGTCATTCACATTTTCTTCCTAAATAGAACCACGCATAAATAGTATTTTCAATCTTATTTTAAATTAAAATGTGCCATGACCTTTCAAAGACAGTCAAAATATGTTTATATTATTTTAATGGCTTTGATGAGTCTTATTTTATTTCAATACCTTAATTTATTTTTATCAATTTTCCTTTTAGAGACCACATGCATTACTTTTTCTCAGCTACTTTTACTAAGAAAACTTACACATTTACTTATACGATTGTTTTCATAGGGTTAATTCCTTGCAGTGAAATTGTCAGGGTAAGGAAAAGTCACGGTTTTAAAGATTTTGAGATGTACTGCAAAACCACCCTCTGAAAAGTCCCATATATTCCTCAGTGTTTGTGAGTGGCTTTTCTTTATTATTAACTCTAGATTCTATGGGTATTTTAAATTTGGACTTTGTAGTAATATAAAATAAGTCAATTTAATTTACTTTGGTTTGTCTACTGCTTAGCATGAGAAATTTTTATATAACTATTGACCATGATTATACTTTATGAGTACTTACATATTATTAAAGATGTTAGTTTTCTATGCCTATTCATATTTTTTCTGACTGATTTTAATAGGTCTCATATATAATGGCTATGAATTATCATTTTGCATATTCATAATTTAAAAATTCATTACTATGATTCATAATATTCAAGACTCCAAATGTAAAATGGCAAAATGAGTATGGACAGTAAGTGGCAGGGACAGGTAAAGAAATAGGAATGGACTTCAGTGAAAAATCTAAGGTACCCTAGATATTGTTTAAAACAGTAAACTAAATTGCAATATGAAACAGTAGGATTAGACATGAAGAAAATTTTCTAATAGTTAACATTTTTAAGTATTTGACATGCTTAGAGAGAGATGTTAGAAATTTCTTCCATGAGACTTTGTAAATGTGTTACATACCTTTTTGTCTGGCTTATATTATCCATATGGATAGGTCCAATGCCCTCTCAAGATGTTTCTTGTCTCTGGGTAATTATCTTGTTCTTTACACATGAATGTGAGTTTTTATAAGCCCTAATTCAAGATCCTGTTTAGTAAGTGAACTGATGTTATCTATATATTTCTTCCCAAAAAACTTTTTTAAAAAATAAAAGATAAAAAATTCTAAACTCTATTGTGAAGTCTAAGGAAAATGAGTAAGTTTGTCTTTCAATTCTTCCTAATAGCAAAAAACATGCACAGAATAAGACTGTGAATCATCCTTCTAAGCTTTAATTTCTTACTGCTCTCTTGTGGCCATTCAAATGAACTGTCCAGAGGTTTTTAAAAAAATAGATCCTTTAATAGTAATAGGAAAAAAGTTTCAAGTAGAATCATCCTGCTTTGTTTGTGTAATGATTTTAGAACTTTTGACATTTGGACACCAAGACTGTAAAACGACTTATTACTAAGCAGTGGGAAGGAGTTGCAGAATAACAAAGGCCTGTACACTTCTTGGTTTTTGGTAAAAGCAACCACATTATTATTCAGCTGTGAAGTCATCAAAAAGCTGAAGTTTACAATATTTCTGGTCATTCTAAAGATAAAATAATACAATGCCCAGCTTGTTTGTGGTTTGGGAATTATTAGTATGGTCTAACTATAGTCACCATAATTTAAAACAGCCTCTGTTCAGAGGGAGAAAAATTCAAATACTGGCTCTACATAAGAGTGAAAATAAGATTTGTCTAATAAGTAAAATTATTCCCTTGTATTTTGGTCATGTAATACTCTCTGTGAGCAGAGAGGATCCAGAAGTTGTAGTTTCAACAACTTTAGAAAACACAGTGAGGTGAAATGGTTTATTCTTCTTGTTGTGTGTGTCAGTCATGAAAATTGTTACGTTCTCTAACAAATCTCTAATTCATTTGACCACAGTTTCTGTTACTACATCTATTTGAACATGCCAGGATTTAAGCATAGTTAACAGTTACTCTGCTATACTTACCATATACATGTTTATGTAGTTAATGTGCCTTCAAGGTAAGGTGCATGCTGTTCCAGGTATTACACCACAGAGATAGAGCTGGACTTGGAGTCTTATAGCAGCATCTATATGTCAGTTCCTAGTTACAGAGTAGTAACCATCCTCCCTTAAAAGCATAGCCTCAGAGAGCATTCAGTTTACTGTATGATACAGACATAATCAAAGAGTGACATTAAAAAATGTATAACTACAGGCATGTCACAAAGAAGAAGGATACAAAAGGTTTACCTGGTCATGGCTATATGAGGAAGGACCTGAGAATGAGATGCTATAGTCAAAAAAGTCGGGAAGAGTAGAAAGTAGAGTTAAGAAGAGGAGGAGAGCAGAGCTGGTATATGCAAAAGCCCAACAAATGAAAGGAGCAAGAAACTTTTAATAAAATGAAAAAAGGGCCATTTACTGTAGTAACTAAACAAGAGGAAGGAAGTGTAGGATAATTTAAAATTGACGTATGTAGGTTTTGGGAGTTCATTTGAATAGATAGTTTGACTTTCTTATGTAAGAGTGTAAGAAGGGCATCAAGGTGCTTTGAGTAGATGCTAATAAGATCTCTTTGTGTTTGAGAAGGTCGTTCTGCCTTTAATGTGGAAAATGAATAGATGGAAGACAGGATGACAAGAAGGGAGTTCTTTGAAAGTATCTAGGCTACTTCCCACATTGAGAGAAAGAGAGAGAGAGAGAGAGAAGAGAGAGAGAGAGAGAGAGAGAGAGAGAGAGAGAGAGAGAGAGAGAGAGAGGCGGGCAGGAGATGGGAAGCGAGAGGAGAGGAGAGGCGAGGTGACAGATAGACTTTTTTCAGGCTACCCTCTCAAGGACCCACCTCCTCTGTCCAAGCTTGGCATCCTAACATCGCGTTTAGCTATAAACTCATCCGTGTACTAATCCACTGATGAGTGTCATGACCCCATGATCCAATCACCTCTGCAAAGCCACACCTGTGAGTACATGAGGCTTTGGGAGGGAGTTTCAATATAAATAATAACAGAAAGCTGTTGCCATATCTCAGATGGAAACTAATGGTGGCATTGACTAGATGTGAAGAATAAGTGAACAAGATGAAGTCTGATCTTCAGGACTCACATGGAATATCAGGGGTGAGTGTAACAGAAATAATCTGGATAATTCCTGGTGCTATAGTTTCAATAAAAATGAGACCTGGTTATTAAAATGAGAAATAACAGAAGGTAATCAACTCAGGGAGGAAGAATGAGTTTTAGCAGTATAGGAGACATCCAATTGAGATGTGAAGAAGAAGACAGTTTGATATGTCAATTAGAAATTCAGAAGAAGAGTCTTTGATAGCAAGACACATCTGAATGAACTTGATATACTAAGATGTGAATTTTGTAGAGATTGTTGAGGGACAGAAAAACTAATAAACTAATAAAAAATAAACTGTGCCAAAGAAGCTTGAAAAATTTAAACATTTGTCAGTTTTAAAAAACAAAGACAAGAGACAGAGACACAGAGTTCTGGCAGGGAAAGGGAACAAGCGTAAGAGATTGGGGACAAAATACAGCCTTCAAAACCAAGCACACAAGGACCTATTTCCTTCAAATAAGTCTCACCCTCTAAGTTTCTACTGCTTCCCAGTATCTTGTTATATTATGAATCCATCAATGGATTAAGTTTTCATGATTCAGTCACCTTCCAAGGGCCCCATTTCTGAACACTATTGCCCTGAGGATCATACCTGTACCACAAGAACTTCTGGGGAGAATTTCAAATCCAAACCCTAGCACACCAATCAGCTTAAAAAATAATAAATACTAACACCCCAACACCTATGATGGCTTATGTGTAAAAGACATTTTCCCAGATCTTTGCACATATTAACTCATTGTATCCTTTTATCTATATTATGTAGAAGCTATAGATACTATCATCTCTATTTCATGGATAGAGCAATTAAGTACTTTGCAGTTGGTTAAATGTGTTAGCTTTCCATTACTGTAATAAATACTTGAGACAATCAACTTAATAAGAGAAAAGGTTTATTTTGTCTCACACTTTGAGCAGTTTCAGTCCATGATCATTTGGTCCCATGCTTTGGGTCCTGAGGCAGGGCAGCTCATCTTGGCAAGAAGAGCATAGAAAAACAAAGTTGCTCGTTGCATGGCTGGGACACCAAAAAATGAAAGAAAGGGAAGAGACTGAGGTCCTTTAAAGGCATAACCTCATGATGCAGAACCACTCACTGGCCTCACCTCTAAAAGATTCTATCCTTTTCAATACTTTCAAGTTAAGCATTAAGGTTTTGACACAGGGTCCCTTGGAGGTCACTCAAGATCCATACTACAGACCAAGGCAGTCTGACTTTAGTTTTGTGCTTTATTTACCACATTTTTCTGGCTCTTAAGAATTTAAAGATACAGAGAGTAAAATGTATTTTTTACTTTAGTGACATGAAGGTTGACATGACTTCACTACAAGTTGTTTGCATTGAATGACAGGGGCAGAAACCACATTAGAGTGAGTTGGAGATCTAGGGAGGTGAAGACATGGTCATTACACTTGGATGTAGCTGCACACACAGCCTCTCAGGGGTATGGCTCTGAGAAATGAAGTTTAAATAAGGCCCATGACAGGCTTGTGCCAGGAGGACTCCAGAGAGGTCAGGCAACTGCGGAAGACTTCAGAGGTTTGGGTCATGCCTTGATGAATATGAGGGAGAGGTTTGGAGACACATCAGGTTCTTAGTTCTGCTTTAGAAAGAGAAAAAAATCACTTCCCTATTTATGATATTAAATTTTTTGGTCAAAACTACTTTACTCATCTCATTATCATTTCTATTTCCAAACCCAAGCAATTATTGCAGTATTTTAAATATAGCAGAGAGAAATATACTAGCTAAAGTCACTTTATTGGTTGTGACTTTGGACAAACACCAGTCTCCTAGTGCTTTAGCTGTAGATGAAGGAAAACATTCTCTGTAACATTTTTGGTTGGATCAAAAATAAAAATATCTTGTTTACTGTCCAATTCTGGCTATTAATATAATAAACTATTGGAAGAGCAATGGAATGTGAAAGTCAGGGAAAGATTCTAGTTTTTGAGATTTTGTTAGACTGAGAAATATGCCTCCTAAAAATATAGACACTGGTAGGCACTCAGTAACTACTTGTTGGTGAATTAATTGGTTTTTCCATTTAGAAAGGACTGGAAACAACAGTACATAACCACTGTGGTCAGACAAGAATCATCCTGACCTTTTCCTGAACACCATTCATATAAGCTCATTGGCCAACAGAGAGGGAAGGGTCACGTCAGCAGTACTGATAGAACAAGCCTTTAATATAAGTATTTACTGATTGGTTGCCTGAACTGGACACATCATCAACATGTGGCACAAAATGTTCCCACAAGTGACCTTGTGAGACTTTAGAGGAATAAGCCCACCAGCTCTATGGCATCTAGACATTTCCTAAATAGTCACACTGCAACTCCCCTGATGAATTACCCACCAGTGTCAATTAAATGTATCTGTAGTTAAGCCTGGGTGGTAGAAAGTGATCTTTAGCACAGTGTAGCATTCACGGGAAAGTTACTAGTCTACAATCTTAGAGTGTGGTGTATATTTCAGAGAGACGTAGAGAAAGATACTATAGCTTTTGATATCTGTGTAGACTGGAATTCTTCATCCACATCAGCTCTGAGAATGTTTACATCTTTAGAAATAAGATTTGTGACTCTTTCAGACATTACACCATGATCTTTGAACATTTTCTGCAATTGATTGCAACAAAAATTTTTCCACTTATTTTTGTGTTCCTGGGGCTTAAGCCCAGGGCCTTTGCATTTGGTGACATTTCTGGTCCATTTATTTTTGTTTTGAAGTAGGGTCTCTCTAAGTCACTAAATTGTTCAAGCTGGTCTTGAACTTGTGATCCTCTGTCCTCAGCATCCAGAGCGCTGAAATTACAGACGTATGCTGCTACACTCACTTTAGAATGCTTTTTAAAAAGCCTTGAGTTTTTAAACAAAACAAATAAAGCCAACAAGAACAATAAGAAACACAGTAAATGAACCAAAAATAAGAAAAAGAAAAAGTGAATGTGTTTGTTTGGATCTGTTAATGTGAAGCACACAAAGCAAGCGGAAACTGTCTGCATCAGACCTCTAAAGGAGTCATCACTCCACACTTACAATGGCAGATGTCCCTGACCACATTCCAGATATCTAAAAATACAAAACAGGGGAGATTTCTAACAGGATCAGGTTAAGATAAGTCTGAGATGTCTATGCTGTTGCTGATAGAAGAGATCTGAAGGAAGGTTGTATCCCTTTTCGTTCCTTTTGGAGACACTCCTGCTGTGGTGGTAGTGGCCCTTGGGACCCTTACTCCATGAAAATTCCATTTTTTTTCTTCAGACAAAAACTGTCTTCTAAATTAGTCAAAATCTGGAGGCCTGCTGGGCGTGGTGGTGCACACCTTTAATCCCAGCACTTGGGAGGCTGAGGTAGGTGGAGCTTTGTGAGTTTGAGGCCGGCTTGGGCTACAATGCGAACTCAAGGCTGGCCTGAGCTACATAGTGTGACCCTGCCTCAAAAAACTAGGCCTGGGAGTTTGGTTCAGTGGTTAAGTGCCTGTCTGGCAGGTGTGAGGCTGTGAGTTCGATCCCTGGTGCCACAAAAACAAACAAACAACAAAAAATCCTGGAGGCCTGACATTAAAACCTAGCTTTCATAACCCGATTTTGAACACCACTTAAATATAGTGCTAAATGTTATGTTTGAAATACAGCAATGTGATTAGTTTTAGCAATAAAATTTAAAAGGACTAGTATATTATTGATGTGTGGACAGTCAAGTCTCTAAATTCTATAAAAATGTCTATAACAACAACCAGTTAGACCCATGAAGATAGCATTTACACTACTCCTTGAAAATAACAGAAACTAAAGTAACTTTCAGCTGTTAAATCCACTGGTGAAACTGCTTTTCTTCCCGGTTAAGGAAGTTTTATACACCTGCCTCTGGATGAAGCCGTTCTTTTACTGTAGTGATACCACTCTGTCTTCCTCAACCATGAGAATTTTCTTAGGCTAGAATCTCCTTTCCTTTTCTTCTCATCTATGTAGCAGTGTTAAAAATCTCTCTTTTTGGCCTCATTCCCAGGATTCCATACTCTAAAGGTACATGTATTTGCATAAAAATAAAATTGCTTTTATTTGCATTCTTAAAATCAGACATCCAGGTAATCCATTACATTTATATCCTACTGTCTTTGTCTGCTCTGGCATAGTTTGCATAGTTTCTTCTCCACTCTGGGAAACATAACAGAAAGTTATAGAAATACCACATTTTCTTTAGCATTTACCTGCTGGTGAACATATAGGCTGCTTCCAAGATTTAGCTATTATGACTTGTGTTGCTATAAACATGGGTATTCATGTATTACTGTACTATGATATAATTAACTCTTTCAGAAAGACACCTAAAAAGAGTATTTCTGATCAAATAGAATTTCTAGTTTTAGTTTTTTGAAAAATCTTCGTACGGATTTTCATAGTGATTGTACAAATTTACACTCCCACAAACAATGCAGAGGGTTCCTTTTTTCCTGCAGCCTCACCATTATTTGATTTCTTGATGATACCCATTCTTTCTGAAGTGAGATGGAATCTCAAGATTGTCATAATTGTATATCTCTGATGTCCAGGGATGTTGAACATTTTTCATATGTTTACTGGCCATTTGTACTTCTTAGGATAAATTTGAAGCATTTGTTGGAAAGTTGGTGTACCTTGAGAACATAATGTTAAGTGAAATAAATCAGAGACATGAGCTTTACTACATGGTTTCTCTTATATGGAAACACAAAATATGCATGGAGAGCAAAATAAAAAATGGGTAATAGGAAGTAGGGAGATGGACATATTTTCAGGTGGGAAGTTGTCAAGAGATAGAAGCAGAAGTGAAGGAAAAGAAGGGGATGAAAAAAAGAATTGAGATGCATTATGTACATGTACCACATGTATTATGTACTCCACACAAGGAATGTAATCATTATTAATGCTGACATGTTCTATAAAAAAGAAAAACCAAAAAATGGTAAACATTAATGAAACAGAGTGCTATTTTCATAGAAATGATAAAGAATTGAGTCTAATTTAAAATCTAAATGGTGTTGGAAAAACTGGCTTTCCATATGCCAAAAATTAAGATTGGACCCATATCTCTCACCTTTTACTTAGTTAAAATCTAAATGGATTAAAGATCTCACCATTAAAACAGAGGCATTAAATCTGCTGGAAGATAGAGTAGGCAAAACTCTTGAAGACATTGGTGTAGGTAAAGATTTTATGAATAAAAGCTAGACTGCATAGGAATTATCACAAAGAATCAACAAATGAGATCTCATCCTACTGAAAAGCTTTTGAACAGCAAGAGAAACCACCAACAGTGTGAAGAGACTACCCACAATCTGGGAGAAAATGTTTGCCAGCTGTCCCTCAGCTAAAGGATTAATATCAAAAAAGTATAAAGAACTTAAAAAAAATCAGTCCTCCAAGATTTAAAGACCCAGTCCAAAAATGGGCATCTGAGATGAGCACACACTTCTCAGAAGAGGAAGTACAAACAGCAAATAAATACGTGAAAAAATGTTCAATACCTCTGTCCATTCAAGAGATGAAAATAAAAGTAACACTGAGATTCCACCTCACCCCAGAAAGAATGGCTAGTATTAAAAAGTCAACCAATAACAAATGCTGGAGTGGCTGTGGGCAGAAAGAAATGCTTCTCCACTGTTGGTGGGAATGCAGGCTAGTGCAACCACTGTGGAAGTCAGTGTGGAGATTCCTCAAAAAGCTAGGATTGGAGGTCCCGTTTGACCCAGCTATTCCCCTTCTGGATATCTTCCCGAAGGAATTAAAAACATCCTACCACAGCAATATATGTGCACCTACATTCATAGCTGCCCAGTTCATAACAGCTAGAACTTGGAAACAACCTAAATGTCCCTCAACCAAGGAATGGATAAAAAGGATGTGGTATTTCTATATAATAGAATACTACTCAGCCATAAAGAATGATAAACTAGACATTTTCACTCTTAAATGGATGAGTACTGAAAATACACTTCTCAGTGAACTAAATAAGTCACACATATGTAACCATCACATTGTTGCACTTATGTGTTGAACTGAAACAAAATCTATGTATATAAAAAATTAGTTAAGACAGTTAAAGAAAAATAATTTTGAGTGAAAAGTAGTTTTCTAAGGGTCATCTTCAGATTTCATTTTTAATGCAAAATGTTTATTTGGAAGCAATAGTGCAATCATAACAAAAAAGCTAGTCATATAGCTGGTTTCTCTTGATTCACTGAGGCAAAAGTTTTGTGCCAATAATTTTTTGGATAATGTTTCTTGTCTATATCTTTTATCCTAAATAATTTCTGTGGATATAATAATATGCAATATGCTGCTGGTTATTACTCTCTTACT
This sequence comes from Dasyprocta punctata, assembly GCA_004363535.1. Lineage (NCBI taxonomy): Eukaryota > Metazoa > Chordata > Mammalia > Rodentia > Dasyproctidae > Dasyprocta > Dasyprocta punctata. The sequence continues at coordinate 16,058 of RJWM01001617.1, read as the reverse complement.
GGTTGGTTGTGAAATTGTTTTACTTCGGTTTCTTACTTTCCTTTTGTTTAAAATTTAAAAAAAATCTAATAAGCATTGATACTTTATTATTAGTAATTACCAGTGACACCTCACAATGAACTACAACTGTGCATGAATATTATTTGCTCAGGTAAGCATCTGAGAGAGACAGACGTTTGACTTAGAATGAAACATAAGGTCAATGACGGGTGAATGTCTCTACGCTCACCATCTCCTCATAACTACCCATCAAGTAGGCCTCAATGAGTCAGACTGTGGGTCTAGGGCAAGAACTTTTACCTGTAGACTGTATAAGAAGACTTAGGTGAGAGAGAAAGAGAGAGAGAGAGAGAGAGAGAGAGAGAGAGAGAGAGAGAGGAGAGAGAGAGAGAGGGAGAGAGAGAAAGCAAATGTCAAGGAGGCTCTGAAATTCCCATGTCTATCCTGACCTTTTTTGTTTTAGATCATTACGTTCAAAAGTGTTATTGAATTATTTTCTAAATAAAACATGCTCTCATTAATGAAGCTAATGTGTTTATCCTAACCTAGTTATCTAAAAACTCTTCATTAAACTAAATACTCTTGGAGCAATTTTGCTTTCATTCCAAAATATTCAGATATGAAAATATTAAATGACTATGTAAGTAATATTTATTGAACTTCTTTTACATTTTAAACTCTAAGTTCTGCAGAAAAGAAAATCATCTGTCATCACAGAATTTATATCATTGATGAGAAAATAAATCATAAAAGCCAATTATAACAAAATATTGTAAGTGTTAAGTACCAAGTGCTAACACAGTGAAAGGTAAGAGGCCTCTAATTGAATCCATAAGTGATAGTTCCGTAACTGCCCGGAGGACACAATAACTACTGCCTGAGCATTGGTAGGATTTAGGCAGGCAAAAGAATCTGAATTCAAAAGGAGAATTCTAGTTAGAGTAGAATGCCATGTGGTAAAATCTCAAGACTAAGGAGAAGTGGAATCCCCCATTAGAAGAAGAAATTTTCTCTAGAGTCAAAAGTTTAGTTTGAGGGGTTGCAGTATTAAGAATCAGAAAATTTAAGATTTGTAAGTCATGTTAAAATTTTAATTTACTGCAATGACAATGGAAAGTCATTAAATAGTTGCACTGTGGTTGTGTGGTAAGATTAGATTCATATTTTAGAAAAATCACTTGGGTTTCACTGAGGAGAACGCATGCATCCCTCATTATTCACAGTGTACCACTGCAAGAGTTTATAGTGTCCTCACCCAAGAATGAGAAGACTCATACTTTTAGGTAACTCCTCCCTGAATCTTTTGCTACTTATAATGCTGAATAAATTTAGATATCATCATGTTGTGCTCTATCTGTATTCTTCCTGTCCAAACTGAAGAATCAGATTCAGCAAATTCCTGATTTAGAGGAGGAGATAATAATGGAGGGTGGAGACACAAGTCCTAAAATGGTAGCAACCTGAAGAATGGAGAGAGATGTACAGTTGAGCATCCATAGGCCACTGTGATAAAACTTTAGAAGGCAGCGGACAGGAGGAACAGAGGTAGAGGAGTAAAGGGTGAGGCAAAATTACCTGCTTGGGGAACTCAGTGGTTCTTTATACTGCTGTGAAACCCCACTTAAGGTACAAGAGGGAAACTGAAGCGGAACTGTCCAGTAAACTGTTAGAGGTTGGAGTCTGAAGGTAAAGAATGGGCTGGGGCCAAGGTTATAGAACCTGTATCTGCTGGCTTAGAGACAGTGTGGCAGAGAATGCTAGTTGCTGACTTAAATCTATCCTTCCCTTCTTTCAAAATATATGCTCAAATAATGCCCATATCACCTAGGTCTTAGAGTGGACCACTGTGGTCATTTGGCCACCCTGTGTGTGTGTGTTACTAGAGTTTGAACTCAGCCTTCACACAGAGCTACATACCCTCTCATATTGATTTATTTGTTTGTTTCAAAATTCCACTAAATTACCCAGGCCAGGCTAGAACGTATGATCCTCCAACTTCAGCCTCCCTGAATGCTGGGATAACAGGTATGCACCATGAAACCCAGCTCCCACAGTTTTATCAGTGGACTGTGAGTAGAAATGATGTATGCAACTTCCAGCACGTGTTCCACAAGCAGTAAATACTCTCGAACTTCTGCTTCACTTTTCCTCCCTTAATTCCCTGAACTTGGCAGCAACACAGCTTCAGACACTAACAGTGCAGGTGATGCAGGGATGCGGAGCAGCAGGACAAATGAAGTTGTCTGTCTCAGAGACATTGTAGGGCAAATCTGACCTTCCACACTGGACCACATGCATGGGGGGGGGAGAGGGAGGGAGATGAGTCTTAATTTTTCATGGCAACATTTATCCTAATAAACTTTTACCTCAAACAATAAAGATGGTGATCCTATGAGAATGGATGAGATACAGCAGGCAAAGTGTATAGCATGAGACAGGAAAGACCATATGATACATCTCGAAGGGACCTTGATATTGAAAAAGAACTATGGAATCTTGAAAAGGAGATAGGAAACTTGAAAGATAGGAAGAGTTGAAGGGATGTGCCTTCAGGAAGGAAAGTAAGAGGGTTTCAGGGAGAAGAGTGCAATCAGCAGTGTCAGATGATACCAATAGAACCAATAAAAATGAGAGGAAAAGTCTAGAAGATTTAGCATCAAGCAAAGATAAAGGGTCACTGGTGAGTGATTTCAGTGAACAGATGTTCAGTGAACTGGTGAAGAGATGGCAGAGATGAGGAAAAAGAAACTGCAAAAACAAGAGCATCTTAAGGACACTGTGTGACAGGATTATAGATGGAAATGAGATCAACTACTAGTAGTTAATGGTCACTGAGTTCTCATGAGGTTAGATGCTGTCCTAAATATTTCACACATATTGTCCCATTCAATCATCACAACAATCCCACTAAATCATTTCTATTAGGCCCATTTCACAGATGTAAAGATCAAAGCAAAAAGACATGGAGTAATTGGTCAAGGTCCTTTAGGTTTTGAAGCACCCTTAGTGATTTTGTACTACATTTGTTAGTCAGACAGTCTAGGGAAGTTACGCATGTGTGTCTTTTCTCTGTGCACAACCTTTGGGGGTTTCCTATTTTACTACTGCTGAGTGGGAGTTCATTAGTCTCTCCCAAATATTTAATTCCAAGCAAAGTACATTAGCTCTTCCACCCCAATGATAGCTCAGAAAATTTCCTATTTATCTCAGTCTCTGGAACACGATTAATGAAAAGACACTTCCAGATGTTCTATATTAATAGCAATCAGTAATTTTTTTTAGTCACACCGTACAGTGTGTCTTACAGTGAATTTGTGGGTCTCTTTGAAATTACTTGCTTTGTCTGCTAATGTTACTAAGTTTGTTTGTTTGCAATAAGTACCAATAGATCTAGCAAAAAGGCAAAGAAAAGATAGAAAAAAGGATTTTTGGGAAGTAATGAAGACCTTGCTGTTCTTGTGGTGACAATGAATTTATTATGGTACCTACCTGCATATGATTTCCTCAACATACATTTAGTTTCTGAGATAGATATTCTGAGAAGGGAGGTGGTTGGGTTCTTCTTTGCCTGGGCTTCTGCCAGTAGACATTGGAAGAATAATAAGGTTAGGATATTGAAAACAGTAGTTAAAATAATGAATCATAGGGTTTAGCTATATAAGAAAGGAAGTTAGGGGAGAATCAGTCATGAGAATGAAGAAGAGTTAACATTTTGAATGTCAGTTCATGATAGCACCATCTTTGATTGTCTAGTTCATCCCAGGAGATCCAAAATCTAAAACAACATAAAGTACCCACAGGGCTCTCAATAATATTTGTCAAAATAGCTAAACAAATAAGATTAAAGTGTTGGGAATAAATGAAGAACAGAGAAAGAATTTTATGTCAAATAATTGGAGAAGGGCACTGGCCAGGAAAGTGGAAGTGGTTGGACATAAGGCCAATGTTTTGAGAACCAACGTGTATTTGGGTGTACCCAAAATTTTTACAGGGTGTTCTTAGTACCTATGGAAGAGAAATGTGAACTCAGTCACCAGGGAAAGAGATTAATAGGGATGTTCAGCAACAACACACTATGGAGGTATGAACAAATGGTACATAAGCAGAAAAAAATCTGTCTCAATAATGTTAATGCTTAATGTGATCAATTCACCTGGGTAAAGAGAGAGTGCCAATGGATACCTTACCACCTGGCTTATCTCTTTTCATGACCTAAAATGAACTACTAATTGCCTGTCTAGAAAACTTTCATTTTGTGTCATAAGGCACAAGTATTGCATCTTTTTCATGGAGGTACAAAGTTAGGTGACTCTGTAAGAGCAAATTTATTTGATAGTAATGGTCATTCAACCACAAGAAAATATATTCAACTCAGTTTGAGTTTTTGATATTTGTCTAGTAATATACTCACAAATTGTTATTATTCACTAATTTTCTCAGTGATGTTTCTTTTTACTCTCTTTGTAATGGCATGCATTATTTGATGCAGTGTATGTCAAATATCTTGAATTGGTCAAGGCATTTTATTTTTTAAAATTGTCTATTATTTATTTGATGGAGTTACTTGAAATTTATTTCATTCAAATTTGACAGTATATCTTCTTTTTTAAGAGTTCACTTTTTGTTTGAACAATGTTATGTAAGGTGCTAAGTATTTTGTTTTATGTATTGGGACTAAAATTTATCTCTGTTTTTTCATTGTGTCTACAAACAGGTAAAGATAATTAGTTCCTTAATTTTTCAACTGGAAGAGAAAATGGAAAATTGAGGCAATCTCACCAACAGATTCAGTATAAAATGATTTGTCACCAAGGCATGGTGGCATGTCTGTAATCCTAGTATCTTGGGAGAGTGAGGTGGGAAGATCGCAAATTTCAGTCCAGCGTAGGCAACTTAGCAATTTAGGAAGATCCTGTCTTCAAAAGCAGGAGGGAAGATTTACAGCTCAGTGTGTAGGTCCTGCATTCAATCACCAGTACTGAAAAAAGCAAAGCAAAGCAAAGCAAAGCAAAGCAAAACAAAAGACTTGGCTATTTTATTCAAATGTATTTGCTCCCTTGAATTACCTGAGTATTTGTTTAATTTTCTCCATTCCTTTTTGTCTGGAGAGCAACAGCATCTGAATCAAAAACTAAAGAAAAAGTTGCTAAGGCTTTAGTTAAAGAATAAGTGGAAATATTTTGTGTTTGCTGTAATGTGACAACATCTAATAACCAGAAATTATTAATAAAAAATCCTTTATTTTGTTCATCAATACTTAGAATCTAGGAACAAGATCCAACCAATGAGTACAGCAAATCATTCTAGAAAGGAGAGTTTTTGTGCTGAACTTTTAATTCCCTGGTCTTTGTAAGTTGAAAGTCAGCAGGCACAATTTGATAGCTTGTTCCACTGTTCTGTAGTATTCTTTTCTTTTCACTATTTCAACTATGCTAGTCAAATGAGTTTCCATGGCCCTGTCCTCAAGAGTTGTACAGGGCATGATGGCTTGTTTTGTTTGGCAAAATTTTCTAAAATGTGATTCATTGTCTGCAGGTGATTCATGGTTAGGAAATTAATTCTGAACTCTGGCAGTGATTGCGGTTGATTAAAGTCCAGAAGTCCCTGCCGTCTATTCACTAGCACTCTTTGTCAACTGGAATATTTCTATAATAAAAAGAGCCGAAAGTAGATGTGCTTGATGCATGGAATTTACATGCATGTTTGCATCTTTTGAAATAGCTACTCAAGCCTACAGAATTTTAACACTTGGCATGAAAATCATTCTCAAAGTGTCTGACTGAATGAATCACATTTTACAAATAAATATCTGTCAAATGGTGCAATTACTTCAGATCCAGTCATTAAGTAATAAAATAAAGAAGTAAATAGGATACATCTGCTGCAAAGTGCTATGGAAAAGTGAGTTTCCTTCTCAAGTTACTTGTCTTTAATATTTTAGCCTAATTGGTAGAATGGTTCACTAGAAACATCTACCACTCAATCTAATCGTGGCACCCAAAAAAGGAGGCAAAAAACTTAAACCTTTTCACAGGAAATGAAACAAAACAAAACAAAAAACTTACATGAGAAAGCAAAGCAAAAAAAAAAAAAAAAAAAAAAAAAAAAAAAAAAAAAAAAAAAAAAAAAAAAAAAAAAAAAAAAAAAAAAAAAAAAAAAAAAAAAAAAAAAAAAAAAAAAAAAAAAAAAAAAAAAAAAAAAAAAAAAAACCTCAGGGATGAGTATAAAGCATTCTGTTTATATACCACAGGAAGAATGCTGTCAGAAGAGAAACCACACATCTTCTGTAAAAGAGAACCAGCAACTCAGTGTGTTAACTAGTTTTTTCCTATATCAAAACATGTAAAAAAACTGTATGCAAGTAAAAGTAAATTTTAAAAGACTATTGTCATTGGAAGTAAGCTGAGATTTTCCAGTGGATGGGTTTGCTTAAATGAAGAATGCAAAAGAATAAACTGGTACAGTGTTACCTTCATAATTCTATATTACTTTGAATTGATCAGTGGTATTGAGAGGGAACATATGAGGGGAAATATGCCTGTTGATATACAAATAGCATAAAATATCAGGTCTTCCTCTAATTGGCCTCAGCTGTGAATTAATAAATATAAAAAAGAGCCATAGAAAGGTAAACTGTGAACATTAAGTTTGATGAAATATTTAAAAAGTGTTTAATTGGAATTTGATTATAAAAATAGCACATTTTTGTTGCTTAAACTTTAGAAAAGTTGAGCAGAAGTTGAAAATTGCAGATAACTTTATGATTCAGATAGCTAACATTGGTGTCTATGCATCTTCTGGTTTTACTTTGTTTTTCAGGGAATAATCATAAACATAGACTTAAAGAGGCTTCTGAAGTTTTTGCCCTCTCTTTTACTTCTGACATTATCATGAGAAAAAAAAAAAAACATGCTTAGGCTAATCCACTCTTCTAGGGACTCTGAAAAGCATGTAGGACATGCAGGGTAGAGCTGTGCCAGCCAACTGCATACCTATAGTGATGCAGGGAATGTACAAGTGGTGTATTTGTCAGTAATTACTAGACTCAGATGTAGAAGAGTGCAAGACATCTGTCTGCATGCTGGGGATCCAAAGAATCCAGTTGAGGGCTTGGAGCCTAAAGCAATAGCCCATGCAAATCCATAAAAAGTGACCAAAGGATTCACAAAGGGAGACCAAAGGATCTGTACTAGGAAGGCCCAAGGGCCAGTGCTAGAAGCTGAAGGATCTGTGCCAAAAGGCTGAAGGATCAGAAGCAGAACATCGAGGAATCTGCAGTGGAAACCACAAGATGATGTCTAAGATGAAGATGAGGACTGAAGCTCCCCTGAAGAAAGACAACAGTCAAAGCTCCTCAAAGAAAAATTGCCAAAACTCTTCTGAAGAAAAGCACCCATAACAAAGCTCTTCCAAGGAAAGCACTCTTAAAAATAGCAAGGGACCATGAAATAAAATTCAAAAGCTCCAAGATGATGCAGAACAGACAAACAAACAAAAGCAAAAACAAATGATATAAGACTAATAGGTGTCAATGAAAGCAAGAGTCAATGCAAATAGCACAAAGTGGCAAAAGAAACTGCAAAAATGACATATACACATGGAAATTAAATAACACACTTCTGAACAACAAATGGATCATAGATGAAATTAAAGAAGAAATTAAACAGTATCTACATTTAAACAAAAATGCAGATACAACATAATGGAATCTGTGGGACACAAAGTATTCTGAAGAGGGAAACACATAGCAACAAATTTTCACATCAGGAAAACAGAACAAACACAAATAAACAACCTAATGCTGCACCTCAGTCTTTTAGAAAAAAAGGAACAAGTCAAGACCAAAGTTCATAGAAAGGAGGAAATTATAAAGATTAGAGCAGAAATTAACACAGAGACTAAGAAAACAATACAAAGAGTCAACGAATTAGAGTTGATTCTTTGAAAAAATAAGCAAAATTGATAAAGACCTAGCCAATCTTATCAAGAAAAGAAAAGAAAACATTCAAATTCATGCAATGAGGAATGAAAAGGGTGAAATTATAACAGATCCTATGGAGACTGAGAAGATCATCAATACCTACTTTGAAAAGTTTTACTCACACATGCTGGAGAACACAGAAGAAATAGACAGATTCCTAGAAATGTATGAATTACCAAAGCTGAATCAAGAAGATATAAAAATTTTAAACAACCCAATATCAGTTACTGAAATTGAAAATGTAACTAAAAAGCCCAAGTCTTGATGTATTCACAACTGAATTCTACAAGAAATTTAGAGAAGATTTAATGCCAATACTCCTCAAATTTTTTAATGAATTTGAAAGGGAAGCAATTCTTCTTCATTCTGGGAGGCAAGTACTACTCTGATACCTAAACTAGAGAAAGACCCAACCAAAAAGGAGAACTATAGGCCAATCTCCCTAATGAACATAAATGCAAAAATTCTCAGTAAAATACTATTGAACAGAATACAGCTAATCATCATGAAGATTATACACCATAACCAAGTGGGATTCATCCCAGGAATGCAGAGATGGTCCATAGAACATGCTCAAGTAAATATAAAGGTATTGAAATTACCCCATGCCTACTATCTGACCATATGCAAATCAATTAAATGTTATACACCACAACAAAGCCAAAGACAAAAATCACATGATCATCTCAATAGATGTAGAAAAAACCTTTGATAAAGTCCAACACTCAATCATGATAAAAAAAAAGCTACAGAAAATTGTAATAGATGGTTTCTGCCGCAATCTGATAAAAGTCATCTATGACAAACCAACAGGCAACAACATATTAAATGGACAAAAACTGAAACTTTCACATAAAATCAGGAACAAGACAAGAATGTCCACTATCAGCACTCCTATTCAATATAGTTGTGGAAACATTAGCTAGAGCAATTAGACAAGAGAGAGAAATAAAAGGAATAAAGATAGGAAAGGAAGAAGTTAAACTATCATTATTTGCAGATGACATGATACTCTACATAAAAAAACCCAAAAACTCCACCAAAAGACTAGTAGAGTTAATAAGCAAATTCAGCAGTATATCTGGATACAAAGTCAACACTCGAGAATCAATAGCATTCTTGTACACAAGCAACGAACTCACTGAGAGGGAAATTATGGAGGAAACACCTTTCACAATAGCATCCAAAAAATGAAATACTTAGAAATCAATCTAACAAGGGTTGTAAAAGATCTAGATATTGAAAACTATAGTACTCTGGAAAAGGAGATTGAAGAGGATGTCAGAAAATGGAAAGATATCTCTTGCTCTTGGATAGGAAGGACCAACATTGTGAAAATGGCTGTACTCTCAAAACTGTTAACAGATTTTATGCAATCCCGATCAAAATACCATTAGCATACCTCACAGATCTGGAGAAAACATACCTAAAATTCACTTGAAAACAGAAGAGATCTAGAATAGTAAAGATAATCCTGCAAGGCAGGAGTCATCACAATCCCTGACTTGGAATTATACTACAAAGCTACTGTGATAAAATCAGCATGGCATTGGCAAAAGAAAAAAAAAAAGACCTGAGGATCAGTGGAACAGATTAGAAGATGCAGACACAATAACAAAGACATTCAACCACCTTATCTTTGATAAAGGGACCAAACAAGTTCACTGGAAGAAAGAGAGCCTCTTTAATAAATGGTGCTGGAAAAACTGGCTTTCCACATGCTAAAGACTAAAGCTAGACCCACTTCTATCATCATGCACTATTCTAATGTCAAAATAGATCAAAGATCTAAATACTAAAACAGAAACACTAAATCTACTGGAAAACAAAGTAGGTAGAAATCTTGAAGCCATAGGGGTAGCCAAAGAAATCTTGAACAAAGCGTAAACTGCATGGGAAACACTTCAAAGAATCAACAACTGGGATCTTATTTTATTAAAACATTTTTGCACATCAAAAGAAATTACTACCAGAGTGAAAAGAAAACCCACGAAATGGGATAAACTTTTAGCCAACTGTCCCTCAGACAAAGGATTTATATGTAGAACATATAAAGTATTGAAAAACAACAGGCCCCCCACCAAATTTCAAAGACCCAATTCAAAAATGGGCATCTGAGATGAAAACACACTTCTCAGATGAAGAAATGCAAATGGCAAATAAATATATGAACAAATGTTCAACATCACTGGTCACTTGAGAAATGCAAATTAAAACAACACTGAGATTCCATCTTGCTCCAGAAAGAATGGCTATCATCAAGAAATCAGCCAATAACAAATGTTGTTGGGGATGTAGGGAAAAAGGAAACTTTTTACACTGTTGGTGGGAGTGTAGACTGGTACAACCACCATGGAAGTCAGTATGGAGATTCCAAAAAACTAGGACTGGAGGTCCCTTCCAATCTAGCTATTCCCCTTCTAGGCATTTTCCCAGAAGAATTAGAAACATCATGCCACAGCAATATATGTGCACCTAGGTTTATAACAGCACTATTTGTAATAGCTAAATCTTGGAAACAAACCAAATGACAGTCAACCATGGAATGGATAAAAAATATGTGTTAATTTTTATAAAATAGAGTATTACTCAGGTATAAAGAAGGATAAACTCGAGGCTTTTATAGGTAAATGGAGCCAACTAAGACCATACTTGTAAATGAAATAAATTAGACCCACATGTGTAAATATCATATAGTCTCCCTAGTGTTAATAAAAAAAAGTGTAAATAAGATCCAAAATGCACAATAGATATTGCAAAAATTAAAGGGAAAGGAAGTACTCAAAATGAAAGAACAACTGGTATAGGGAAAAGGAAAAGAAATAAATAAAAATATTATATATATATATATACACATATGTACACACATATATATGTGTGTATGCAAATGTATACAAGATAGACAACTATACTACTAGTTTCTGTTAGTTCATCAAAAAGAACAGTTTGTATTTTTCATTGTCTGATTGTTTGATTTTTTATGGCTAAATCTTATAATCTGAACAACTACTTTCAACATAACAATATATACTACATTAACTAGTGTTAATTTCCTATTTTTTTGAAATTTTGTATCATTTGTTTCCTTTTTTGTTTTGTTTTTAAAAAGGTAGCTATTTAGATAAAAACCATTTTCATCAGTATTTTACCAATCACAATTCAGCCAATTGGTTCTGTATTTTGTTTTTGTTTGCTCTTTGTATTCTAACTTACTCAATTCAAAATTTAGGGTTAGATTATTAGATTAAGGTGAGAAAAAGAATGGTTTCAGATTGCCCTTAGAGTAACTAAAGTTTAATAGTAGAAATTTTTCCCCTTAAAATTGAGAAATTATGCTAGAATCGCTTTCTGTCCAATCATTTTCTCTCCAGCTTCTTCAGCTTTCTTTCATTTCCTTCAGTGCTTCTCTTTGGATGTGTTATGTGTGGAGCCCTTTTCCCGTCTCTTCTGTGAAAGAACTGCCCTTCTTTTGCCTCCACATGAAAATTTTAAAGGTAGGACTTAGCAAAGCCAAGAGAGAAACAATCTCACTTGTTCTGCTGTACAACTCTATTGTCTGGTTGAGGAGACATTTCACACCTTTCAGTTTGGACAGATTTGAAAGTAAAGACCAAAGAGTTCCCTAGAAGAGCAGAATGCTTATTAGTAGCTGGAAGTGAGGGTACGCACACTAATGCAGGGACTTACACCCACAGTGCATAGCCTTTCAAGTGGGCCATAATTGTGTCTGAGTCTCTTCCTTCCTCATCTTTAGGGATCAGTCTACAACACAGAGTTCACAGTGAACAAAGACACTTGCTTTACAACTTTCTGCATAGTACCTGTTCACAGCATAATAGGCTTGTCAATCCATGGTAATGTTATTCCCACATTCTGCCAAGCATTGTATTTATTATGAAACATAAATGATGGTGAGCTGACAGACTTTGTTAGCACAGACACTAGATTTTTAACTATACCCAGTCTCTCAATTGATGTGTATTTCTATAGTTTAAAAAACTTTTGTTTGTCGTTTTCTAAATGAGGTTAATTTCTGTTTTAATGCTGATATTATGTTCAGTTCAGGGCTGAAGCTGAGAAAATACAATCAGAAGAATTTATTGTACCTTGAAATAGGTATACGACTTGTGAAGAGCAGAAAAAAGGGGGTATTTTTAGTTTCAAATAACTGTAATTTCAACCATCTTCTGATATCAGAACTGTCTAGGACTGATTTGAATATAACCCCTTTCAAGTAGAGTTGAAACATTTATTTTGGGATCAGAATTCAATTCTAAATGCAGAATAAAAGCTGAGAAGTTTTTTTTTTAATCTTTCTAACTATGCCCCACCCCAACAGCCACCCATAGAGAAATCCATGTCTCGTCACTGTTGTATGAAGTCGTGCGCGTAAGCAGCCCAAGTCAAACCAAAATTATGCTTGGAAGTACTATGCTTTATTAAAGATTTTCCCATTTATCCACAAACTTCACTTTAATAAGAAGCAAGTTAGAAGGGGAAAATGAAAAACGATACTTTCTATTTATGTTGAAAAATTGAAGACATGATTCAGGACCTACTCATACCTTCTCTCCCACACAAAAAATGACCAGATTTATACATATATTCAGAATGATAAGAATAATTGGGGCAATTATTCAGATATTCAGCCTGAAATATTCAAACTACATAAAAGTCTTTTGGTAGTTTTGGGCTTGAATTATTGATATAATTGGACCAATTCACCATTTTGCTTTGCCTCAGCAAGTATAGAAAGATGTACCTTAATTACCATCTAATTTACAAGGTTTCTTTGCTTTCATAGACTTGAAGAATACTGTATTTAAAATCAGGAGACTTGTATGACCTTGTACTTACTCTTCACTGATTCTGATTCTTGTTCTAGAAAAAGATCGTACATAAGATTCTGCATATTTCATGAAATTTAGAAAAGGTTACATAATTTAAAAGGATGAACTACCAGTTACTGGTCTCTGCGTATTGTACACAGATGATTTCATTTAAGCTTCAAAAAAACCACAATTGTGGAGAAGTGTTGATATTTAGAGAAATTAAGAACATTGCCAAGTCACACACCTAGAGCCAGACATGTTTATTCTCAAACAGTTAAGTTGGGTTCTAACCCTTGTGTTATGTAGTCTTTCTAATGATACAACTTCTACATAGTAATAAAGTCTAGTTACTCATGTGACTCCAATCAGTGCAGCAAAGCAGGAAATGTAAAGTGAGCTGAACAAACTTCCATAATGGTGGTTATTTAAAATCATAGTTTTTTTTAACCTTCTTTTACCATTCTAGGACATTTGAACGAATGAATCTTAACTGTGTCACTGTTAAGGCTATAGCCACATGTTTATGAAGGACACATGAAACTTGTTAGCTTTGACACTATCATCAATAATAACTTTGCCATTTCCCTTAGCTTGGGAATCAATGTCTGGAGTTGGATTTGTTAATACCAGCATTCAGTCCCTTATCTAATCAGAACTAGACCTAGCCATATTTTAGTACATTTGACAAGGAATGAAGTAATGGTCTTAGTCAAAAATGAGATATGCATTTGACATTTGAATATCATGTAGTAATATGATTGTCAGCTGAATTGCCAATAATAGGTCCAGAAAAAATATGGTTAAAAACGAAGCATGCTTCTAACTCTAGAAATTTTTTCCCTTGGTCACAATACTACTTATGTGTGCACACACACACACACACGCACACACACACTCACTCACACAGTCACACTTATATACTTCTTATCTATAAAATAATAATGATATGTCTGTGAAAACAACCAGATAGTGTCTGTTTTAAATATGGAGAAATCACCATTTTTTCCACACTAAAGATTTTCCCACACACTGATGAAAAATTATATATAAAATCTTGCTGTTTGGATTCCAGCAGTGGGAATTTTCCCATCTGTTCACCATCTCTTTACCCTTCAGATACTTTGAAGGTAACAAAATAGTACATTCCATCCTCCATAAATTTCCACCAAAATTTCCATCAAACATGCTACACAATGTATGTATGATAGGTTATTTGCAAAGTCGAAAAATAAGGAATATTTGCAATTAAGAAAGGAAATATTTAATCTTTATAGATATAATAGAGTACAGTATATTGCACAAGTTCATAAAAAATAAAAATACTACAAATAGGCTAATTTTGTATTAATCTATTGCTAGAGAAACTGCAAATGGAGGTCAATCTTTGACAGATCTAAAAATACAGCCATGTGGATCAAATTTTCCAGTCACAGCTCCATCTCTGTAGATTTTCTTGCCTTTGTAAAATCTTGCTGTTTCTGCAGAGGAACTGATTACACTGTCCACTTTAGTGCTGAGCAATGTATTTCTGAAAATGAGCTTCAGCCAACAACAATGCAGTCTATTTGCTGTGTTTTTGTTTAATCTGTCCAAGACCAGTTTTTGGGCCTTACATTTCATACTTGTTGATTTGCCTCCAGTATGAAGGTTCTTGTAGTGGCAGCAGCTTGAACTTTCACATAAACAGTATTCTAGTTGAAAATTGTACCAATAGAGCCACGCCATAGTGACGTGCACTCTTAAGCTTCTTGTAAAGATTAACATACAATCCCATGTATTGCTCTCATGTAGTTTGGTTTCTCCCTCAGTAAAAGGGAATGATACTCCACATTTTCACTCATAAAAGTCAGAAAAACTGGGACAGAAGATGAAATAGTTTTTGGAATGTTTTACTAAATATCTCACATAAATTTGCTTTAAAATGGGCAGTTCCCGCCCGCTCCCCACCAGGACCTCAATCATGCTTGGGAATGTTTTGTTTTCCTGGGCACTTAGTTACCGTTTCACAGTTCAACACTCTAACCATGTTCAGACACTGTGGGAGAAAAGCTTTGAGTGTAAGTGTTATCCAAATCATTAAATAATGAGATGCCCCATACAAGTAAATATAGATAATTGAATTTTATTCCATTAAACACCTGAATTTTTGTGTTTGAAACTCATATGAGTTTCAGTAATTTTTTCATAACAAGCATTTGGCCTAGTTCAACTGGATGCCAAGTGTAATGAATGCTAATTACAGTGCCTCCCTGGCTGTAGTTGTACCTCTATCCTTTTGGTTAGAAAAGTAGTCTTCTGATAAATTTATTTTATTGCCTAGGCTTGTTCCACTAGAATTTCTGTCATGTGTAACTAAAGAATCCTGATGACATTACCACATATTCATATTGTCCACAGCTGATTCAGGAAAACTTCTGAACTTTTTCACAGAACGGACTGTACGCTTGCAATGGGAACCTCAGCCAATGTCATTTTCTGGAGCAAGGAAACAATATACATGTTTTATTCCTTTAAAATGAGGAGGCCAGTGATCATTTTAGAAATAACATTATATTTTCTTAAACATCTGAGAATTTTCTTGATGATGTAAAATTTGTGTAGTGAAATGAATTTCGGCTTATTGTACTGTTATAATTCTATGACACCTTCAAGAATTTTGGAATAGGAGAGATTGTACTAACACTGAATGATACAAGACAAATTTGTTTTGTAAACTTCTGATTCTGACATACAGGAATTCTCTCATTTCTTC
This sequence comes from Dasyprocta punctata, assembly GCA_004363535.1. Taxonomy (NCBI): domain Eukaryota; kingdom Metazoa; phylum Chordata; class Mammalia; order Rodentia; family Dasyproctidae; genus Dasyprocta; species Dasyprocta punctata. The sequence continues at coordinate 493 of RJWM01001617.1, read as the reverse complement.
ATCGACTTGCTGTGGCTCTCATATTGTCTTTCGAGAGAAGTGGTTTGAAAAACAGTATGGCCATTAGAGGTAGAGAAATATGGGTTGGTCAGAATGAGGGCAGTTCACCTTTAGTACTTATTTCAATATCTGAATTTATGCCCTTATACAAAACTGAAACAAAATATTTTTTAAAGAACAAATTTGCTAATATAACTAAAATACGTTAGGGGTCCTAGAAGTGTTAGGTCAATTCTGTAATCACTTCTAATTTTCTACTCTTAAATTATCCTGAGCTAGGAAAACAAGTTTGAAGACATGGAATCTGAAGGTTTGATGGTAATTTAAAGGTAATTCAATTTTAAACATCACTTCAGAGATTATTCATTTACAAGTTGCTAAATTTAAAACTGCTTGACAATATTTGGATGCTCTTTACAAAAACAATATCATATGTGTGACACTTTCTCACCCTACCCCTGAAAATGTTGTCTGCATATTCCAACCTTGGGCA